>CM035431.1:77111037-77123537 GCA_020310875.1 Ceratopteris richardii | reverse complement strand
AACTTACAAGTCCCAAATATGAGTAGAAATCCTTGAGCCATATTGCTTGTTGAATTTCAATAGTTAGACCTCTATATTTTGATTCAAAGGAAGATAAAGCAATTGTTGGTTGGATCTTCGAACTCCATGACAACAGTTTTGAACCTCCAAATGATAAATATCGAGATGTACTTCTTCTATCATCCATTGCTTCTGCCCAATGTGCATCTGGTGCCTCCATCTTCTCTCTATGTACATAGCATCATCTTTCTCCATTTGCATGCAATGTGGCCTCTCTATGATTCTTCCTCTCTCTCTCTCTCCAGTGAATCTTTGTGTGTCTTCCATCTTTTGCACGTTCCTACATGTTTTCTTCAAGCCTTCTCTCTCTCTCTTTCTCTCTCTCTCTCTCTCTCTCTCTCTCTCTCTCTCTCTATTTCTGTGTGTGTGATTGTGTTACAATGCCATCTCTCTTGGCATCTATCTGCATATCTCTCTCTCTCTCTCTCTCTCTGCACGTATAGAAATCGGTGAAGAGAAAAAAGAAAGAAGAAGAATAAACAATACGTGTAAAAAAATATTAGGAAAGACACATACTAAGTTACACTTATATAAAAGCTCATACATACACAAATACATGTGCACCTTTTTACCTTTTCATGCATACCACACACACACACACACTCTTTTACCATACTTTAATCACACACTTACACACACCACACTTTAATCACACACTCACACACACCTCTCTTTTAAGTCTTACTTTAATCACATAACTCACACACTCCACTCTTTAACTTACACTCACATCCACCACACATTATTTACACATTTTTTCTCTTTTTATTTTATTTCATTTATTCTTATTTTTCATAATTCCTTTTAATTTAAGCTTACTAAAATATAATCTAATTAAATAATAATTAAATACTTTAATATTATCCTATCATAATATAAGTTATATTAACCAAATATTTATATTTTTTGTTATTTATTAACTCATCACATATATGTAAATGATCGCACACATACACACCTACACATACATATACACACTTAAAGCCTCAAACACATTTGCATAGCATAGACACACTTACTTAAATACTCATATATATAGATAGACACATAGGTGTATACCCACATCCCCACATATACACTTAGACACTTAGGGTAAAACCTAATACACGTATGCACAGGTAGGGTATATAGATGGTCTCATGTTAATTAAGTAGTCATGCACTTTCACAAACATAAATATCTAGACAATATTTTCCATATTTATAAACACAAGAATTCCAATGAGGAGGTCTCATGAGTTTACTTCATAGATTTGTTGCCTGCAGGTACTAGAGAGAGATTAGTCAAAAAAAAATATTATCAAAGGTTTTTGACTGATTTTAAAGATAACAAATCTAAAAAGAATTTTTCTTTATTTTCATGTATGTCAATTCAAAGGAGGAAATCATTCCGACACCATCCAACTTATCCTCAACACCAACATATGGAATACATCACTGCTTTCAGCCATGGCCACTAACTAAAATACCCTGATGCAGAAAAGTGATTGTATCTAAAAAGGTTGAACAAAACTATCCTGACCAGTTTTGCTAGAGGTCTAGTAGAATTTAAGACATTTATACTAGTCAACCAAAATTTGTGTATATCTTTGGCACAAAAAGAAAAAATAGCATGCACAAGCACTATAATAGTGCTTTCGAAGGCCAAACCAAGCTCAAATCGTGATTTCATCACCATATAGTGTAGGTGTTTTGATCTCCTAATCATCGTGAGTATGCTCACCAAGTTTGGTGCAAATCTGAGACTATGACCTGAGGGCTGTCGATGATGCCCTACATGAAGCGGCAACGTGCTTTGATACCAATTGTTGGAGTTAGACATCTATAGAACCATGCAAACAACACAAGGAAGAAGAAGAAGCTTTGAGTATAGCACAAAGTACTGAATGTATTACCACTACAATGTACAAAGATAAGTAACATGTTAAGGAAATAGGGGTATATATAAGATGGGGGGAAAAAATCCTCCTAAAGAGGGAAAAAAAGTGCCCTGGTAGTCCTAGTGTGTTCACACGCATCACTGCCTAAATATATCGATAGTTGATACGAGTCCTATTGGGATAGATTGGTGTTGGGAGAATTTGCAACTTCCTTGTGTATCCTTGAAGTTATAGTGTCCTCATAGGAAACGTCACTGATCCTATGCTTAATGAAGTGACTGAATCTTTGAAAATATGTAGACTCAACCCAAGGAATTTCTTACACATGTACTAGATTATGAGCCCTTGCCAATTCAAATTATTTCACTAAAAATTGCTTATTAGGAGAACGAATACCATCAAGTCACACTAGATTTCCTCTTCACTAGATGTACGAGATAGAAACATGTTCACCTTTGAACCTGGTTCTCTTAGAATATGCAGAGAATTGATCCAAGACTTAACCAACTTTAGATAACATAACTAGATTTATAACAAGAGTGCTCACATAGAATTTTGTGTGCTAGCTACGACTACATGAAACCGAATTCAAACTTCCGCAAGCAAGCAATCAGGGGCCCTACCTTAACTCAAGATTCATCTCAATTGCTTACAAACTATTTAGGAGCACATACATAGGTGGGATCTCAAAAGTTTGAAGCTGAGTGTTTGTAGATATAGAGATAAAAAGATTCACTATAAGTTAGAAATTACTTTTTCCTAGATTATATGCAACTACTCACACCTAACTCTGATTCAAATTTTGGTTGTTGAGGGGAGCATTCAAATTCAAATTTCACTGGTGATTTCTTATACTTGAATTCTCACTTTACAAGGATCCAAGTGGCATACATCAAATATTCCAAATTAGATTACGGTTGAAGACTGTATTTCAACACTCCCCCTCAAGCTTCAAGCTTCAATTCTTCATCCTAGATGCAACAAATAAATGCCTTCCCTGAACGTTGCTAACTTCATTGAGTCCAAAGCTTTGGTCAACATGTCAACACATTGGTCCTTGGCGCTTATATATTGCACTCGAGCTTCTTTAGCCGCTACCTTCTCTCTGATGTAATGATAGTGTACCTCTATGTGCTTGCTTCTAGCATGGAACATGGGATTGGAAGATAGGTACATACTACATATATTGTCACACATGATTGGATTTTGATTAATCTATAATTTCAACTCAAACATAAACTTCTTGAGCCACATAATCTCCAAGGTCAATTGAGATAATGTCCTATATTCATCTTGAGTGCATGAGAGGGCACCTGTTGGTTGCTTGTCTACAATCCAGAAGATGAATTTCTTACCAAAAATCACTCCATATTCAATTGTGCTTCTTCTATTCTCTTTGGATCCAACAAAATCAGAATTTCTATAGGATTTTATGTATAATTCATCTTCAAAAGGATAAAATATACATTCATTGAGTGGACTTTGGAGATATCTAAGTACTATCTTTGCTGCAAGTAAATGTCGAACTCTAGGAATTTACATGAATTGAGAAAGCACACCATCTATATATGCTAGATTTGTTCTAGTAATTGTGGCATAGTTTAATGATCCAATCTTAGATTTGTATAGAAGTGGATCTCGTATCTCATTAACTTCCATTAAATTCACTTTTTTATTCAAGTCCATAGTTTTGCTCAATGGTTTACATCATTTAAGTCCACAATTGCTCAAAACATCTAGAATGTACTTCTTCTATATAAGGAAAATGCCATTGTCTTTATACATTACTTAAATGCCTAGAGACTACCTTAGATATCCAAGTTGCTAGATCTTAAAGTCTTTTGCATGCTTCCTTTTGATGTCCTTGATACCTTCTTCATGATTTTCTCTATGATTAGGTCATCTATATATACAAGCAAGTAGACAAATAGTTCACCTTCCTTCTTGTGAAATAATGATGGATCTGTTTTGCCTTGATTGTATTCACAGGAGATTAGATACTCCACAAGTCATTGATTCTAAGCCCTTAAGGCTGCCTTGAGACAATATAATGCTTTCTTCAACCTGTAAACCTAGCCATCATTGCCTTTATCTTTAAACCCAAATGGTTGGTCCATGTATACAACTTCTTGTAGTTCTCCATTGATGAATGCATTTGCCACATCAAGTTGGTAGACTTTCAAATTCTTTCTTGCTACAATTGCAATGATGGCTCTAATAGTAGTCATCTTAGTCACACAGCTAAAGGTCTCCTCATAGTACAATCCATAAGTTTGAGCAAACCATTTGGCTACAAGCCTAGCTTAATATATAGCAATACTTCTAAGTGAATGTTTGTTTACTTTATAAACACAGTTGTTTCAAATTACCTTCATATCTTTCTTCTTTGGTTCAACATTTGAAGTTTAAGTTTCATCCAAAGCCTTGATCTCCTCTTGCATAGCTTCTCTCCAATCCTTTTAGGTGTTAGATTCTTCAAAACATGTGTGTTTATCAATAGCCTTCCTCATATAAGAATAATGTCTAGATATAAATGAATAAAAGGTAAGTCTTTCAACTAGATACCTAACCCTATCAAATTTCCTTTTCTCACCATTCCATTGAATTGGATATTTTTTATTGATATTTGAGATTTCCCTTTCTTCTAATGATGCTTTGAGTTGAGCTCAATCCATAGATCTTCATCATCTTCTATTTTTATGATTTTGGCTTTGCCTTTTCTTCTTACATCATTTAATCCACTTCATATAGGGTTTCTTCTATTCGATGATAGCTCAGAACTCTACTCTTTGGGTCCACTAAGAATCATGCTCTCTAGTTTATCCCTTTTTGGCCTCTTCTCTTCAACTTCATTAGAAATAAGTGGCCCAAAATCCACCTTTTGCTCTTCGTTTCGATGTCTTATCTACCGAACGGCGAAAGATAAAATCACTTCAGTGGCAGATGTCTGATCGTAGAGGAAATTATGAGTAACGAACAATCAGTACTTTGCACACCTGAAAAGATGTACTGAGGCATTGACATCATAACTTTTTGTGAATCTAGCGCCGTCCCAAAAGAAGCACGGAGCGGTTGAGAGCTCTTGCGTGACTTAGCAGAAATATCAAAATGTGTGGCTTCACATCCTCAAAGCCCTGTAGGTTGTCTCATTACCAACTCTCCCGCCGAGCAATGTACGGATGCACCCCGAAACTCCGAAAGGATCAAATGGCTTTCACAGAAGGTTTCTATGTGTTGACAGTATACATAACTAGATTATAATATTCCGATCTTAGCCATTGTCGGGCTCTCCAAGGACTTTCGTAGTTTGAGTGATAACTAGCCAGACAAAAACTCGACATCGTGATCACGCTGGGTTTCGTAACGAGCTAGTGTTCGCAGGGCAGCCTGTCTCTCTTAGGACCTCGCCCTCTGTGTTTCCAGCATGTTCGACCAGGTGTGCTTGTTTGATCTGTCACGATGTCTTGAACTCTCCCTACTCAACTCATGTGTTCTTCATTCTTCCGGCTCCCCAACAGGGAAGGTCATGGCACCACAAGAGGTCCTAATGAATGCATATACTTCAAAACTTTCTGGTAGTGCTGCTTGGAGGATAATGAACGCAGCTAACAACTATGATCTCCCGATGCATCCCCAGGGTTCAGTCGCCTCTTGTGCAGATAATATCGGCGCGACAAAGCATACTTGTGCAAGCATACTTGTACCAGTAACTCTTGTGTCTTCGATATTCGACAAGTCCCAGGTACCATTTTTAATACTAATCTTTGTGATGATGACAATAATCCTCATAGATTACTAATTGACTCGAATGCTAGCGACGATGAGGAAGATCCTGTTATTGTTGATAGAAATTCACTAGGCATATGGCAAGCCCAACAATCTCAAAGAGTGATGAATGGATTTTGTCAAGGTCGCCGACGTTCTAAAGAGTTTCTAAAACACTCGATGTGTTTGAAGCGTGAAAGTAGATGAGTATTCGTCCAACATATCTTGAACCTTTGCAATAACTATTTATTTCTCCTCTTTGAAGATTCTAACATTGCTTTGCAAGTTATTTCAGAGGGGCAATGGTTGGTTAAGAGTATCCTTGTGAAATTCTTTTATTGGCATGTTGGGGTTGACCCTAAGGGACCCAAAGCAACTAAAATATGTGTTTGGGTAGAATTTTAATATTAGTTCAGTTCTATCGTTTGGATGAAGTATTTGGAAATATGATTGGTAACGTTTTGGTTCAAAAATCCAGAGGAAATGGAATTAATCACAAGTCGGGTCCTCAAATTATATAAAGGAAGTTCGGCAATAGCCTACTCTCCCGGACTTGAATTAAATTAAGAAACAAAGGTACAAAAGAAGGGGACTAGTGCCCACGGGACCCCCCAAATCCCACAAAGCAGGGGAAGCTTGGTTGATTCCTAGGTTGCATTACAAAGAAGGTTGATCACCCTGTCGTCGCCCTCGTGCGGGACCCACTTGGGTTTGAGCTTGTTGTTATCAAAAGGAGGACTTGATGGTGCCTGAAGGGGGGGGGATTTCTTACTGTTGACAATCCTTTTGCCAAGGAGGAAAAGAGATTTTTCAATCGACCACTCCCTGGGAGGGTCGTCGAAGTTGAGAGCACACCGCTCCCGCCAAATTTTCCACAGGACTTCCCCTCTGATTGCGTTCCAGAGAGCCGCAGAGCATCCAATCGCTTCTCCCAAAAGGACTTGTTTCCAACTAAGCTGTTTCTGAACTCTGATTTTCATTCCAACCGTCTGCCAGATTCTGTAGGAGTTGGGGCAATTGAGGAAGATGTGTGGGACATCTTCAATTGCACGGTGGCAACGCTTGCACCACGGAGGGATCCCACAAATTTTGTTTGCCTTATGGTTAGTCCAAATTCCTCGATGAAGAATTTGCCATAAGAGAACAGACTTCTTAATCTCTATAAGTGGGTGCCAGATACCCATGAATTTCATGTCCCACCGAAGCCGCGTCCAAGACAGGCACCACTTCTTGTTGAGGCTGATCTGGAGGTCAGTCGTTTCTTTGATGTTCGGGATTTTGAGTAGGCTATTTCCATTGTGCCATTTGAGACCACGTGCGTTCGGAGCATCATGTCCCATGAGGAGGCGAGTTTTGTGACGGTCCCAAGCGAGGCATCTGCTTTGCAAGGTGTTCCATTCTTCGTAGGAGATGTTTATGCGAGGGTCGATATCCTCGTAGCTGATCCAGCTGTTGGTGTCATGTTTCCAGAGGTGTTTCCATTTTTTGAATCCTTTGTTCCATAACTTCTTGGCATTTTGAATGTTCCACGACTCCACACTCCTGATGCCATGAATCGGAAACCAGATAGAATCGTTTTGTCTGATTCCGGCCGCCCACTTCCAGTCCTCACTAATTCTTGTGAAGCTTTTGACTTTATTCCAGCCCTTCCACAGAGAGCAAACGAGGTTGGAGCCTTTCGGGAAGACAGGTATCGGGGAGAATAGCAGGGTCATGATGTCGAAGTTCTTCCAGTTCGGGGACCCCGTGAGAGCCAACTCATTTTTGTTTCTGAAGATCAGCTTGGCCCACGAGGCCTCCCTATTGCACCAAGCTTTAATCATCCATTTGGCTGCCAGTTTGTTAGCCATACACCCAATGTCCAGGATGCCAAGCCCCCCGCTATCTCTAGGGCTGGTGCAGATGGCCCATTTGATTTTAGGCACCCCCCTTCTGTTATGATCACCCGTCCAAAGAAAGTTTCTGCAGATGCTATTCAATTTGGACAGGCCTTGCTCATTCGGTCTCCAGCAAGAAAGGAAATAGATGGTAGACGAGAGGAGGAACGTGTTGATAACCATCGCCCGTCCAGCGAGATTGATTTGCATGCCTCTCCAGTAATTGAGCTTGTTTTCAAGTTTGGCCAACACCCAGTTCCATCGCTGCTCCATAGAGACGCCAAACCCCAAGGGGATTCCTAGCAGCCGAAAGATTTGGCCCTGCGGAATGATTTGGCAACCATGATCAATGAGAAGGCCAGGTTGATGTCCCACAATGGCCCTAAAGGCGGTCTTATTGTGGTTGATTTTGGATCCAGAGGCCTCACAAAAGGTATGAAGACACCTCCAGAAAGTCTCCAGGCTGGTATTATCATTGTGAACGAACGCGTTCATATCGTCGGCAAAAAGTCTCATGATGATTTGACTGTGGTCGTGGGGTAGCTGGAGGCCTTTGATATTGCCAGCCTCCACATGATGAGCCACAAGTCTGCTCAGGCCCTCAGTGGCGATGGCAAAGAGAAGGGGGGCAAGGGGGCACCCTTGTCTAATAGATCTTTTAAGATGGATCGCCTTCGAAAGTTTGCTGTTAACGTTAATTTGGGTCGTTGCGTTGCCGAGAAGGGTCGCGATCATCTTGGTGAATTTCTGACTACATCCGAGGTCTTGGAGCGACTGCAGAATATAGTCCCATTCTAGTCTATCGTAAGCTTTGTCAAAGTCGATCTTGAGGAAGACCACATCTTGATTAGACTCATTTGCAAATTGAATACCTTCCCAAATATCCATAATGGTTTCCAGGATGGACCTGCCTTTGATGAAACCTTTTTGGTCCTCACTAAGCCAAGATCTCAGGTGGCACGCAAGTCTGTTGGCAATGACTTTGGCGACGATCTTGTATCCTGTTTGGAGCATCGTAATTGGCCGCCAGTTCTCGATTCTGTTTTTTTCCCCCTTCTTGTGAATCAGCTTGATAATTCCATTGTTTATACAAGAAGGAAGAGCACCAAATTTTAGCGCTTCTTGCCAAACCATCCGAAGAGGGGTGGCGACCACCAGCTTGAAGGATTTAAAAAACTCATTAGTGAGTCCGTCGGGTCCCGGGCTTTTACCGAAAGGGAGGGCATCAATGACCTCAATAATTTCTGATTCAGAGATCGGGGCATGAAGCAGGGAGTGGAGGTTGGGTGGTATTCTCCGGGGGGAAACCCTAGAAATGGCAGCCATGCAGTCCCTTCTATGGTGGGAGAGGGGGTTCGAGGTTCCCAGGAGTCTCGTGAAGTGCCCTTCGATGATGCCAAAATTATCTTCTTCCGAGTTGCATACATTGCCATGAGGGTCAAGCAGTAGGGGAATCGTCTCTCTGTTGTGTTTCCTTTTAAGGATACTGCACATCTCTTTGGTGGGTTTGTCGGCTTTTCCAGCCCACCACTCCTTGAAGAAGATTTGCAAGTTTTTCCTTTGTATTTCTTCCTCGTATCTCAGCGCTGCTCTGATTTTTCGGAGACCTTTCTGGGCTTGGTGTTTTCCTTTGTTCACTTCCTCCTCGAGTCGCCAGAGTCTGTGGTAAAGCGCTTCCCTACGAGCCCGCCGCACTGTCTCGAGCATCTTCTTAGTTCTGATCATGATCTTGCGAGACTTGTCGACCGCACTTCTCCAGCACTTGGCTGGGGCCAAGCCAGAGGCGAATGCCACCTTCCACACATCGGCAATCTCTTGGTGGACGGAGGGGAGAGAGAAGGTGGAAGCGTTGGCATGGAACCACGGAGCCTTGTGGGTCCTGTTGGAAGGTTGAAAAGTGATAACGATCGGGTAGTGATCAGAGATGGTGAGGTCAGTACGTTGCGTGATGGAAGGGTGGCCCCACAGATGAGTAAGGCTCTGAGAGATGTAGCATCTATCAAGTCTAGCCTTCCTCATATCCTCGCCCTCTTGGAGATTCGACCAGGAAAAGCCATTCGAGTCTTTGAATTCGACCAGATCCAAGTGTAGTTTGGTCATGTCCCACGTTTCTTTCTCCCGACTGTCGATGACCCTGCCCTTGCCCATCCATCTGTCCATAGGGTCCTCCACCATGTTGAAGTCCCCACAAATAAGCACTTTGTGGGGAAGCGAGTCAAGAGAAGTCCAAGTGTTCAGCCTCTCCAAATCCCCGTTAGGGGCGTACAAAGAAACCATAGTAACACAGAGGGGAGCACCAAAAGAAACCGCAATCCAGCGGTGATTTACATCTTCAATGGAGTTCTCAAGCTTTTCAAGCCAAGGTTGTTTAACACCAATAGCCGTTCCACCTGACCCCCGCTGGTGCTTAGTTGGGATCCACACATGGGCCGCTGGTGCTTAGTTGGGATCCACACATGGTCCTCAAATTATGGTGAAGGTGGATATCCCTAAGATTATTAAGACCTTCATAGCTATTAAAGACTAGGATGGAAATCTTCTTAAAGATGGGAAGGTTGTCTCCAAAAATCTACTTAATGCATGCTTTCAACTATTTAAAACAAGGGTATATTATTTACGATTTCCCCATCCTTAAAGTTTTTGATGACTTTATAGGTTCTCAAGGTGGTCAAGTTGTTAATCTTTATCATGACAAACTCAGCGTTGCTTCTTCTAGTGTGAAAAAGGGGATTTCAAAGAATTAAAAAAAAACAAAATAAGAACTCTTTAATCATTTTGATTTGCTATTAGAGAATGTACTCAGCCCCTTCCAAGATTCTAATGAAGATGGTGACTTTGCCTCAATTGACCATGATAATGAGAACCAACATCATTATCAAATGGCTTATGAAGTCGGAAGGAACGAAGAAAGTAAGAATGTGCTTTGTAATGGATAAGATCAGATTGGATAGATAACTTGATGCTAGTTTAGCTCTTGCTTCTTTCGTGAGGATTTTTAATGGTTTCTTCATAAGATCAGATTGGATAATTACCTTGATGCTAGTTTAGCTCTTGCTTCTTTAATGAGAATTTTGAGTTGGAGAGCTAGATATACCTCAAAACAGTATGTACACTTCGATGGAAAATTCAAAATTCAAGGACAACAACCCTTACTTAGAAAGAGGAATGGTAGAACTACAATAAACACTGTGGAAAATTTGTAGGACATCAAAAGGTTCTTTACTGATGTTTCCTCTCGTAGTCCTAATTAGTCCGACGACATTGAGAGATCAACAACTACCATTATCATAAAAAGTGAAAAATGATTCCGTAAAACTTGGTTACTATATTTGATTTGCCCCTCACTAATGGTGACATTAAGAAAAACTTTGACAAATTGAAAACATGTAAATTCCTTGGTATTGATGGGATTCCTAATCAGTTCTTCTTGGGGTTGAAATTATTTGTAAGGCCTTAAATTCTCTTGATTTAAGAAGAGGCTTCTTGTAAAGGCTTTCTCACTGCTCACATGAACACTAGCATGATTAAAATCATTCACAAGAAAGGTAATGAGGATGCTATTGACAATTAGAGACCTATTACTTGACTAAAAAATATATATAGAATCTTTGCTTCCACTTTGGCTCCAAGAATTAGTCCTTTGATGAGTCAGATCACTCTTCTAGAGCAAAAGGCCTTCATCGCATCAAGGCATTCATCCTTGACGTGATTATTTCTCGTTGGGAAGGCATGTATTGTGCTAGTAAGTTGAATAAGGATTAATTTTTCAAAGTAGACTTTGATAAGGCTTACAATAGAATAAAATGGAAGTTCACTCTCTAATCCTTCATGATATAGGATTTGGGAGAAAATTTGTCAAGTTTGTGAGTGCCATTTTTGTGAATGCCTATTTTAGAGCTTTAATGAATGGAATCATCTCTTAGAACCTTTGAGTTGCATTTATCCATTAGGCAAGAACTCCCTCTTGCTCGTATATATATATATATATATATATATATATATATATATATATATATATATATATATATATATATATATATATATATATATATGTTTGTGTGTATATACGCACACACACACACACACACACACACACACACACACACATATATATATATATATATATATATATATATATATATATATATATATATATATATATATATATATATATATATATATATATATATATATGTGTGTGTGTGTGTGTGTGTGTGTGTGTGTGTATAGCTAGACTCATTAAATGATAGGAAGGAGATGGTTGAAGTGAATGCTTAGAGGGATGCTTAGAAACTAATGCACAAGTATTTCTTTTGGGTCAAATTATTAGCCCGTTATAATCCTAAGCGGTTATTCATGAGTCCAATCGGTAATAGAGCCTAGGAAGTAGGCTTGAACAAGATGGATGGATGGTGAGCTTGATTGTAGAGGAGGAACTGGGGTGCTTACTTTTAACAAGAGCAAGCAATATGCACCTCGAGTACTCCGCTTATGCAAGGGAGGTTCTCGTTAGGGATTTATACCCTTTAACATTCCTATGCGTAGGCACGTTTGCAATGGATGCACCGTATTATGGATACTTAGAGAGAGGATTAATGACAAATGAACATAGTGAAGGACAAAACCACTCCTTAGTTTGAATAGATAATATAGGCAAAAGAAATTCTCTAAAAGTTGATGCTCTAGACTAACATGCCATTCCAGAAATTAACAGAATTAATACAAGAGATCCATCCAATACCTTCAATGAACACAACTAGATGAAGACTTGCACTGATCAGTACGAAAGTATAAAGACTTGCTCTAAGGGAAAGAGCACGAAAATACCACTTACTCACACTGAATGACAAAACCAGGCCACTTCTTCACACTCAACTGCTATTAGCCCTCCACTGGGAAGCCCACACTCTGTATCCTCA
>CM035431.1:77076037-77106037 GCA_020310875.1 Ceratopteris richardii | reverse complement strand
ATTATTTTTCTTGGGTACAATAACCATAGAAGAAAGCCACCTGGAATGTTCTACTCGAACAATTATACCTGCTTCTTCTAGTTTTGTAATTTCCAACTTTACCACCTCTGAATACTTTGCATTGAGTCGATACGGCCTACTTCTTGCAGACACAGCTCCCTCAACTAAGGGTATTCAATGTAATCCAAGCTCCTCTCGTATCCGTGTTAATTCTTTGTAGGACCATGCGCAGACATTTTCATAAGCAAAAAGTAAAGAAGTTACGTTCTACAGTAAAGGGGGATAATGCCATAGCCAGGAGGCCAAGTGGACTACTTGAGGGTTCTCTTCATCTCCTAGATCTACTTCTTGAACAAGTGTTTTAGGAATAATCTTACTTCAGAAATCATCCCCACTGTATGTAGGAGTTCAATTTAGCTTATACTCTATAGTATGTTCTCTAGTCCACCCTTGAGGTATATTTCAAAAGGGGAGATCTTCTTTGCATTCAGGCTCATAACTTTCCTTCCCTGATACTTCTATATTTTTTGCGCCTTCCAAGTTTGTATTCCAGTGCAAACTATCATTCTCTAACTCCTTGTGAACTTCATGGCCTTTTTCTACAACTCCATCTACAACTTCTTCCATTACATGAGTGTCCACAATATACCCAGTAGCTTTCCCTGAGTCGAGTCCGTCTATTAAATGTAGTTGCAGTTGGCTATTGGTGTTTGTTGAAATCCTTAGTTTGTTTTTCCCCCAATCTTGCGGAGACAAGCACCACTTTCTATATTACTCGTTGCATTTTGTGGCTACTTTCACACTATTGGGGGTCACTCTCCAATGATTATACTGAGCATGGGCCTCCCAGTGGTGTTGGCTATTAGCCTTACCGAGTGATTGAGTGGCCCGGAGATAATCCCTTAGTGTGCTTGTATTGCAATTCTCTTGGAGAAAGGTTCATGCATGTGACACTCTCTATGTGATTTGTACACGTTTATTTGATTCCACCTAGTTCCTAGAATGTCATGCAAGCCCTCTATTTCATCCTTTTGTAGGATTCTGTCCCTCTTTAAATTTCTTTTTTGAGTTAAGAAGTCGGGTTTCCTCTCTTATAAGTACTTATCATTATTCTTGATGAATGTACATGCACACATGAATGTTAGAGGGTATACTTCCCTAAGGAGAACCCCCCCTTGAGTAGATGGAGTACTCGAAGTGTATACTATTTGATATTGTATGAAGTGGGTAGCCTCCTAACTCCTCTATAGTTTTGCACACCCGATGGGACCCTTGCATTCTTTGTGTAATGGCCTCAATATAGAAAATACTTTTTTTTGCATTATTCTTTACTTTTTATTCTAGATAGTGGGTACATGACCCATACTCAAGCCCACAAGGAGCCTCTTCGTGTACAGAGGAACCTTAAGAAAACTATTTTTACCTTTGAATAGTCAAGCTAGGTCTCCTCTAACCTCTTTGAATTTTTCTATCGACTTGGCTACCATGATGGGGGAAGTATCTCAACCCCTAAGCAACGACGAAGCGTGAATGACCTCCACAGGTATCCTTCTTTGACCTCTGCACACCAAAAATGCTCTTACTCAGAGCTTATGAAGAGAACTCCAGTGAGCTTTTGTAAACCTGTAGTAGACACCAAGAGCTTTCCAACAAAACAAATTTCACTTCAAATAATTGCTTACACAAGGAGAAACAATGTCTACAACATGAGCTAGTTGAATGCTCACAACTGCCAGTCAAGCAGATACCTCACTTCACTCCAGCAAGCTTTTCTCAGAGATTATACAGAGAATGAATCTCAAACTTACATCAACTTTAGAGGACTCTAATAGCTACCCAATGACACCAAAATCATAGCAAATGGATACATAGAGAAGGAGAACCAGCCCTTACAACAGAGAGCAAAATATTTCCAACAAAGCCTACACACCAAGAGAGATATCAATCACACAACTTCACTAAAATGAATGTTGCTCCAAAATTACTTAGAGAATGATCCAGAGACTTTGTGAGCATAAAATAGAATCTAATAGCTATCCAATGAGACAAGAATTACATCAAATGAATACAATATGAGGGAGAACCAATGCTAACAACGCAGGGGTAGAGAGTTGCAACACTGCCTGCGCACACACATAGATATGCCTACTAAAAGAAAACAAACAAGCAAGCAAGGGGATAGCTTAAGCAAAGGGCTTGCTTATCACAACTCCAGCACTTAGTGCTCACTTTACATGAGCTAAAACCCCAAGAAGATGGGCCAAAAGAATTCGGGATACATGCTCCTTTTATAGTGAGAAGTGTGCCCCTAAAATCTAGGAACTACCTTTCCAAATCAGCCTCCTAACTTAGAGGACTTAGTTGAGATGACTTGGGGAGTGGTTGAGTGACTTTTCTTGATGGAATCTCGTGGCTTTTGGCTTCCTTTGATTGCTCCACATGTCCATAAAAGATTCCCCACGAATTTGTAGCTTGAAGCTTGACTTTTAACACTCCCCCTCAAGCTTCAATTCTTCATCCTCATCCAAGCTCCTTCATGTTGATGCATTGCTTGAATTTTCAAATCTTCATCCCATCCAAAGCCTTTGTAAACATGTCCGCAACTTGGTCCTTGGTACCAATATGATGTACTGAAACTTCCTTGGATATCACCTTTTCCCTTATGAAGTGATAGTGCACTTCAATATGCTTGGTTCTAGCATGATAGTCAGGATTCGATGCTAGATGAATGCTACTCATGTTGTCACAAAAAATTGGATATGTGTCAACCTGCAAATTAAGCTCCATAACTAACTTCCTAATCCACATTAGCTCACATGTGACTTGAGCCAAAGCTCTATACTCAGCCTCCATGGAAGATAATGCCACCGTGGGTTGCTTCTTTGAAATCCATGAGATGATCTTGCTACCTAGCATGACTAGGTAACCACTTGTACTTCTTCTATCCTCCTTCGAACCGGCCCAATCGGCATCAGAATAAGCTTTGACCTGCATATCATCATCAAATGAATAGAACAATCCTTCATTTATAGTGGCCTTGAGATATTGTAACATTCTTCTTGCAGCTTGCAAGTGTGTAGTCCTTGGACTATGCATAAATTGTGATAACACTCCAACTCCATATGCTATGTCGGGCCTAGTTATTGTGGCATAATTGAAAGATCCTACAATAGATCGATACAAGGTTACATCCTCTAATGGCTCTCCATCAATGGAGCTTAGCTTTACATTAACTTCCATGGGATTTGAAATAGGCTTGCAATGTAGCATCCCAAACCTCTCAAGTAGGTCTAGAATATACTTCCTTTGTATGAGCATAATACCTTCTTCTTTGTATACAACTTCAATGCCAAGAAAATACCTAAGATCTCCAAGATCAGAGATCCTAAACTCCTTTCCAAGCTTTGCCTTGATCTCCTCAATGCCCTTTGTATCATTACCTGTAATGATAAGATCATCTACATACACGCACATGTAGACTACAAGTTCTCCTCTTTGTTTGATGAAGAGAGATGGATCCGCCTTGCAATGATTGTAACCACATTTGATCAAATAGTCCACCAATCTTTGGTTCCAAGCCCTTGGAGCTTGCTTTAGGCCATAAAGTGCCTTCTTCAACCTACAAACATGATGTGGAAACTCTTTATGAACAAAACCTAGTGGTTGCTTCATGTATACCTCTTCTTCCAAGTCTCCATTGAGAAAGGCATTCTTGATATCCAATTGGAAAAGCTTCCATCCTTTGCTAGCAGCCATTGCAATGAGTGTCCTAATGGTGCTCATCTTTGCCACGGGGCTAAATGTCTCTTCAAAGTCCACTCCATAGGTTTGTGCAAAACCCTTGGCCACCAATCTTGCTTTGAACCTAGAAATAGATCCATCTGAATTCCTCTTTACTTTATACACCCACTTATTACCTATTACCTTCATGTTATCCTTCTTGGGCACTAGAGTCCATGTTTGATTCTCCTCAAGTGCGTCGATCTCTTCTTGCATTGCCTCTTTCCATTCGGTGTACCTGCTTGCATCTTCATAGCAATCGGGCTCATGATCTTCTATTACTTTGTTCATATATGCATAATGAGTTGCCATGTATGAATCATAAGTAAACCTTTGAGTTCGATACTTAACTCTAGAAGACTTCCTTTCTTCACCTTTTGGAGGAATAAACCTCCTTTGCCTTGGGAACTTGATCTCTTTCTTTGACATGGCTTCTTTCTCCATCATGTGTCCTTCATCATCTTCAACTTCATTAGCTTCTTCATCCAACTCCACCAATGTTTCTTTGCCTTTGTTGATTGATTGTGCTTCATAGCTTGATGAAGATCTCCCCCTCCATGGTGAGTTCATGCTTGAAGTATCTTCATTGATGGAACATCTTGGGCCGCTTAGCTCTAGGTCGATTTGTTCTTCATCATGTCCATGCTTTTCTTCTTCATAGTCCTGCATACAATCATACTTCTTATACCAAGGGAGTAGCTCATCAAATGCTACATCCCTTGATATCCTCAAGTCCTTTGTGTTTGGGTTGAAGCACTTGTAACCTTTATGATCATTTGAATATCCTAGAAACACACACTTTTCTACCTTTGGTTGTAGCTTGTGCCTCAATTCACTTGGCACATGTACATAACAAGTACATCCAAATATCTTCAAGTGGGAAAGATCAGGTTTCTTACCATAATAGGCTTGATATGGTGTCAAGCCATGGATCCCTGAGGTAGAAGCCCTATTCATAAGATACACGGCGGTATTTGCTGCATCACTCCAAAACATGTTAGGTACATTCATCTCATTAAGCATTGCTCTAGCGATCTCGGCAATGTATCTATTCTTTCTCTCTGCTACTCCATTTTGTTGGGGTGTGTACCTGCATGTTACTTGCCTCTTGATGCCTTGATCTATTAAAAAATCAGAAAACTCATTTGGGAAATATTCTCCCCCTCCATCGGACCTTAGCTTCTTGATATATGTACCTGTTTCCTTCTCTACCATTGCCTTGAATGCTTTGAAACATGTAAACACATCTGATTTTTTTTTGATGAAATAAACCCAAACCATCCTTGTGCAATCAACTATAAAAGTGACAAAGTACTTGTTATCTCCAATGGATTGCTCTTTGGTTGGCCCCCACACATCTGTATGTATCAACTCCAATGGATGTTGGCTTATGTAGCCACTCTTCTTGAATGGAAGTCTCGCTTGCTTCCCTAGTTGACAAGATTCACATAAATGCTTCATACCTTGTCCTTGGAAGTTGGGAAGACCTTCAACCAGCGACTTGAATTGCATTTCCTTCATTCTTTGTATGTTGATGTGACCTATCCTCTTGTCCCACAAGTCCAACTCCGAAATCCTCTTGTTTCCATATGTGAAGTAGACATGTTGAGTGGAATGAGAATTTACCTCCAAAGTGAAGAGTCTCCCTTGCTTCTTTCCTCTTGCTATGACCTTGTAACCTTGCTTAGGGTTCTCCACAAATCATCCACCTTTGTTGAACCTCACTTGATAGCCTCTTTCAACCATTTACCCAATGGACACCAAGTTCTTTGTGATAGTAGGTACATGCAAGACATCCTTGAGACATCTTCCTTCCTCCTTGTCATCCAAAGCTACATCTCCAACATGGGAGATCTCATGGGCTGTATCATCACATGTTTCTACATGTCCTTTACCTTTGGGAACATGTAGATTAGTAAACCAAGAAGCATTGCAACTCATATGGTTGCTACATCCACTATCAATATACCAAGTGTTATCTACTTTGCTTGAATTCCCATTCATGTGCATCATCAAGAGATTGTCATTTTCTGAACTTGTAGAAGCATAATTACCTTGGCCTTTGTATGAAGAACCTTGATTATAGCTCCTTTGGTTTCCTCCTTGGTAGCAATCTCTAGCATAGTGGCCAAACTTGCCACATATGTAACATCCTTCACCATCTTGATTCCTATTTTGTTGATGTCTTCCTCCTCTTCCTCTTGTTCTTCCTCTCCCTCTTTGTGATGAGGTGCCTTGGTCATGTCCTTGATTGCTTGAGTGGCCTTGCCTTCCTCCAAACCTTCCTTTGCCCCTTCCTTGTCCTCGTCTTCCTTTGCCCCTTTGATTACCTGCATAGAAAACTTGTGCATCCTTGCTTTTAGTTGAACTTCCACCTATGTTCATTTCTTTGGTGACCATGAGAGCAACCAATTGCTCAAAATCGGGTAGATTATCCCTTACATAAACTGAAGTGGTAAAGGGTTTCCACTTCTCATCATCTCTCAAACCATTGAGAGTATAAGCCACAAGATCGTCATCGTCTATGTGGCTTCCAATGGATCCCAATGCATCTGATAACTCCTTGACCTTAAGTATGTAGACATTTATGCTACTCCCTGAGCTCTTCCTAAGGTTGTTGAGCTCATTCTTGAGTTGGATCTTCCTTGCTTTGGTGCTTTTTGAATAAAGCCTTTCAAGTGTCTCCCATACCTTCATGCTTGAATCCAAGTCTTGGATATGGCCGATCATGCTATTGCTAATGTGTTGGGAAAGAATAAAGATAACCCTCTTGTCTCTTTCATTCCATTCCCTAAAGGCCCTTCTCTGGTCATTGGTTGGATTCTCATCCAACCTAGGTCTTGGTTCACTTCCACTAATCAACCCCCAAAGGCCCTTGCCCATAAGATAGTTGGAGACCCTAAATCTCCATGGTTGATAGTTACCTTTGTCTCGCTTTTCAATTTGAGTGTTGAAGTCACCCATATCTAGTCTTTGATACTTTACCTAGACCTTGGCTAATGCTCCAATGTGTGTAAAATGAAAATGAGGCTCTGAGGTTACCTCAATCCAAAGCTTTCCTTAGATGGACACCTTGTGCTCTTGCAAATTTGAGTAGAATATCTCCCCCTTGATGTGAGCTACCTCCAAGAAGCTTTTGTTGATGCAAATCTTCAACCACCAACTCCAAGAGGTCTTCTTGCTTGTATGTGATACCTCCAAGATGCACAAATGCTCTGATACCACTGATGAGGGAAGTATCTCAACCCCTAAGCAACGACGAAGCGTGAATGACCTCCACAGGTATCCTTCTTTGACCTCTGCACACCAAAAATGCTCTTACTTAGAGTTTATGCAAAGAACTGCAGAGAGCTTTTTTAGACGTGTAGAAGACACCAAGAGCTTTCCAACAAAACAAGTTTCACTTCAAATGGATGCTTACACAAGGAGAAACAATGTCTACAACATGAGCTAGTTGACTGCTCACAACTGCTAGTCAAGCAGATGCCGCACTTCACTCCAGCAAGCTTTTCTCACAGATTATACAGAAAATGAATCTCAAACTTGAGTCAAATTTAGAGGACTCTAATAGCTACCCAATGACACCAAAATCATAGCAAATGGATACATAGAGAAGGAGAACCAGCCCTTACCAAAGAGAGCAAAATATTCCAACAGAGCCTACACACCAAGAGAGATATCAATCACACAACTTCACTAAAATGAATGTTGCTCCCCGATTACTCAGAGAATGATCTAGAGACTTTGTGAGCATAAAATAGACTCTAATAGCTATCCAATGATACAAGAATTACATCAAATGGATACAATATGAGGGAGAACCAATGCTAACAACTCAGGGGTAGAGAGTTGCAACACTGCCTGCGCACACACATAGATATGCCTAGTAAAAGAAAACAAACAAGCAAGCAAGGGGCTAGCTTAAGCAAGGGGCTTGCTTATCACAACTCCAGCACTTAGTGCTCACTTTACATGAGCTAAAACTCCAAGAAGATGGGCCAAAACAAGTCGGGATACATGCTCCTTTTATAGTGAGAAGTGTGCCCCTAAAATCTAGGAACTACCTTTCCAAATCAGCCTCCTAACTTGGAGGACTTAGTTGAGATGACTTGGGGAGTGGTTGAGTGACTTTTCTTGATGGTGGCTTTTGGCTTCCTTTGATTGCTCCACATGTCCATAAAAGATTCCCCACGAATTTGTAGCTTGAAGCTTGACTTTTAACATACCACACCACCCTAAAAGGAGAAGCCAAGGAGGACATTATATTGTTCTTCAAATACTTCAGAAGAAGCATCAATGCCAATGGAGGATCTTTCTCATTTAGTCTCTAAGTTCCCTACTTTTGAGGGATTAGCTTATGAGGATGCGGATGATCACATAAGGAGATTCATCTCCTTATGCCAAACATGAGGTCTACAAAAGTAGGAGGATGCAATATTAGTACTCTTCCCATCTAGAATGGAAGGCCTTGCAGACAAATAGTAGAGTCAATATGCAAATGACAACTTCAATATGTGGGAGGCACTGAAGATGGCATTCTCACGGATATTCTGACCAAGAAAATCCTGATAAAGAGCTCTAGATGAGCTATAGAACCTAAAGCTGAGACGAGGTGACTCCTTTCACAAACATCACACAAGAAAAAAAGCACTTGTTTCCTATCTACCACATGCTCCAAGTGATTTCCTCATTAAAAAATGGATAGAGAAAGCCCTACCTCAGTCATCTCAGTAGAAGGTTCGCGAATCTCTTAGATTGGATGCAACACTTGATGATTTTGTTGTAGCTACATCATGCATTGAGGAAGCTAGTCTACAGTTTGAAGGAAATACCTAACCAAATTATGCATCAAACTAAGATCCGATCGTGCAACTCAGGAAGGAGTTGGAAGCCTTAAGAATGGAAAAAAGTCACAAAGAAGAGAAGGTCATGCGAGTACCGGAGTGCCACAATGATGATGAGATAGCTCAGATCCATCATCAATTACAAGATTTGTGGACCACATAAGACATATGAAGGCAAGTTTGGTGTACAATATATAGCAACAATGGACATTCCAATGTTAATTGTACTAAGAAGGTAAGTTGTTAATTTTGTCGCAAGGGTGGCCATAAAGCTAGAGACTGCTACTATCTCAAGGGAGCATAACAATAAGGTAACCCTCAAGATTTGGATTCATATAATGCTAATACTTCAAATTCACCTAATAGAGAAGAGACCCATCCAAGTCGACCTAGATATAATGGGCCATTGATATGTTATCACTATTAACTTGGATGATGGGGAGTGGAGAATGATGCACATTGGAGATATGAGAGATAAATGAGGATTTTGTAGAAGCTACACAAGGAGACCAAGAAGAGGGAAAAATTATTTAATTTATGTGACTACAAAAAATAGATGGCAAAGCTAAAATTGGGCACCATGAGGCTCGAATCAAGTACCTTGCTCGAATTGGGTGCCAAGAAGCCCAAGTTGGGCACCCGGCACAAGGTGGCCCAAGTGGGCATCATGAGGCCCAAGTTGGGCACCTAGCAAGTAGTGGCCCAAGTGGGCATCAAGAGGCCCGAATTGGGCACCTAGCCGGTAGTGGCCAAGTTGACACAGAGGCTTCTCTAGGCCAAAATGGGCCAATCCTCTCTCTTGAACTCACTACTTGGATGAAGCAAGGTAGTCTCTGTGTGATAAGGGTTTTCTACCACAAACCGGTAGGTAATCCTTGCATCTGCTTCTTGCCCCATGCTTTTGCTTCAAATCTCTTTGGTTATGTCTAGGTTTCGATTTCAATTCCTCATGCTCTGCTCGTCACTTTTTACCTGTTCTTGATGTTGCATTCTTGAGGACATATCCTACGTAGTGGCTCCAAGCCCCTAGGGTGAGGGTTGTCAAGGGTGGCCCAAGAGCCTCCCCAATTTCCCATGAACCTACCCTTAAGCTCATGCTTTAACAATTCCAGAAAAAGAACTTTCCAAGATCACCAAGTGGAGACACTCAAATGGCCAACAAAATCACCTGCTATCTAGCCTTGTATGAGAGTATATAGTATCTTCTTTAACCCACAACCATAATGATCTATTATCCTATCTTCAAACCCTAATCCTTGGTCCACGTACCTAGGTCATCATCCCTTAAAACATTCAAAATGTATGAAACTAGGTCATCATCTATGTGAAAACCTATAGATTCGAGTACATTATTAACTTCTTTTTTGTTCAAGATATTGTCATTGATGGTACTACTAGGTGTATTTTTGAAAAGATCAAGTTAATTCTTTAATTGAATTTTCTTGAACTTGGTTGAAGTGGATTATAGTCTTTCTAGATTTTCCCATACTTTTGTAGAGATATCTAGATCTTGTATATGACCTATCATTGCATTGCTAATATCTTTTGATAAGCTGAAGATAACTCTCTTATTTCTCTTATTCCACTCTTTGAATATCCTTGATTGGTCTAGAGTTGGATCCCTCCCATAGGATAAGCATTTGTCCCACCAATAAGACCCCATAAACGTTTTCATTTAAAGAAGCTAGAAGTTCTAAACTTTTGTGGCTGATAATTGTTTTTTTTTTCTACTTTCGCAATCTCAATGTTATACTTTATCATGATGTTCTATTATGTAATCTTCTAGAATCATTTGATGAAATAAGAGTGAAGACTAAAAATATATTTAGCTTTGTAGTTTACAAGTATGAAAACATATGGATTGGATGCTTTCCTTCTTCAATAGTTGACTACCATGAGTTTTTCGTGTACTTTTGAACTCATATCAACAACTCTACTGCCTCTAAATTTCTTCAATAACTCCTTTTGGTCCTTTTTAAATTTTGTTGTTTGCTAAAGTTATTTGATACCAATCATTGGACAATGTAAAATTTTCCTATGTAGTCTTGAAGCATAGATGACCTCAAAGGTATACTCACAAATACCTCTCCTAAAGCCAATTGATGGTTCTTTGAGCTGTTGCCAATTAAACCCAAAAGCTTTTCACACTCCAACTAGACAATAATAACTTGCTAATGCAATTTATGGCACTCATAAATTCTTGTTTCTACTTTGATAATCACTCCCTTCAAGGCACACTATTTGATTCCTTCACAAGGGATGCCAATAGAGACACCTACTAACTCAAGAAACAATTTCCCTTAGAATATGTAGATTTTAGACTTGAGCTTCAAGAAAAATTTAGAAGACAATAGTAGCTTAAAAAAACAAACATTATAAGAAATGGATATAAAGTGGTAAGCACGCTCTACTTAACACTTAGACCTAACTAGCTCTTTCACATAAATCTTTGAGAGAGATATGGCTACTCAAAGTCCAATGAAAATCCTCAAGCAAGTAGGGGGCCTAGTTAACAAGGGGTCTACAAGTTTATTTAATTGCTATGAGACATAAAACACGTGGGATGTGTTCAATTCTAAGTACGTTTTTTGTATACATGACTTTGAAAAGCCTTCCTAAATGATAGCGAGAGGTTTTCCTACATCGTACGCTTTATCACAACTAAATGTGATAGGTCGATAATTGAAACTTTGGGCGGTTGTGTTGGTGCTCGCCTTCTTCCTTCACATTGCTCCAAGTGTCATCAATCCAAATGCTCCATAAAATCCTAATTTTGGAGCTTGAATTTTGGCATGGTGGTGTGGGAAACTATACTTTATATTCACATTGATATAGGAGTACGGATATGGGATTTTCGACCTAGGGATTGTAGGTATATTTCAACCTTTAGCTAATCACTTGAAATGAGACTCAATCCCTAGTGGGAATTTAAATTTCATAAAGAGTAATTATATAATTGTGAATAGTATGACAAGAAAACACTTCAAATACCAATTAAATAGGGATTTTGAAGATCATGAAAAATGAGCACTTTCTAGGATCTTTGTAAACGTTTTCAATCAGACATAGTCTATTTCACTCAAGTTATGAGACTTTCCAATTAGGATTTAATAATTCTTATCACAAATGCTACATGGTTTTTCAAAGAGGAAGAACTTGGAAAGATACTTGTAAGATATGTAAATTCAACTAATTCAATATATGATAAAGGATTTAGTTTAAAACATGAGGAAGTGAGTCAATATCTGGACTAAAAAGTATGTCTTTTGTATAGCCTAAAGGTGTTTCAAGAAACGATGAAAATTGTTGATTTTGTAATCCAAAAAATTAAAGTTAGACCAAGTTAATTGAAATACCCTTTTCTATAAGATGAGGAAAAATCTCTCCCGAATCAAGTGATGTATACTAGATTGGTATTCTAGTATATAAGAGTCTCAAAAGATTAGAAAAGGGATTAATTTAGTAATGAAGATAGTTGAATCAAAAAGTGTTTTAGTTAAAAGTTAAACATCATCAAGAGTTGATGGTGAAAGATACCAATATTGTACATTAGTAGAGTTTGGTGGATGAATGATGGTTTAAGAATATTTTTTATAAATTTGGGCCTAACCCTTCAAAGATAGAAACAATGCATGAAACTGCATAAACTTCTCAAGTATTGAGCCTTATTTGTTTTGACTCAAACTACTTTAGTGTGTTGCAACTTGAAACATGCTACAAAGAGTTTCATTTATCTCTTCCCATTTTTTTAACATTGAATTTTACTATGAAGGAAGATTCAAAATCTATTCTAAATGAGATTCAAATGGATCCAATAGGTAACTCAATTGAAAATCATATGTGGAAGTTTGATATAGAATCCATTCACTTTTGCAACATACTTAAGTTTAAGAAAATTATTCATCCATTGAGTATCATTTCTAGGTCGATGGAAGTGGAAAGAGTCTACAAATTTGAGTAAAACATTGTGACGAGAAAAGAGTTAGGAATTGTTTATAGTCCTAATAGCTCTATAGAAACCGAGTATTTGGAGAAGTGTTCTAAGGAGAATCATTTTGAAGTTCATTGCATTAAAGAATTGAATTAAATCTTTCCTCATTCTACCTTGGCCTCTAAAGCCCAATAGGAAACGCTAGTCTAGTATTTGGGAAAACAGAGCAGTAGATATGGGCTGAAAACTACAACATATTCAGAAATTTCTAAGTTGGATGTTTTGGTACCATCAACTTAAATATACTTCTCAAAGTCTTGAATCATCTAGAGATCCACCCATTTCTCGAGGTCCATCTACAACTATTGCATAGAAATGGTTCCACATAGAAAATAAGTTGGAGACTGTTATAATCCACGTACATTATATGTTTGTGCTTTAGATACCTAATTCACACATAGTGGAACATTGAATTAGGTGTGGATGTTTTAATCCAACCTTTTCATTCTTTTTATACTTTGCACTTGATTTAGTGCATCATGTGTAAAGATAAGTAATGTTGGAATGGTTTGTTACCGTTAATGTCCATGTGAAAGTCCAAATGGCCACCAGACACTTTTATATATGTTCTTTAATAAAACATATAGTGGCTTGATAAGCCACAAACTATAAGTTTGACCACATTTGTAACACCTTAGAAGTTTTTGTTTGTGCTCCCTATGTACGGTGTTTTTTTCTATGTATTCTGTAGCCTATGTGCAGAGTACCATGTGTGGCGCTTTGAGCTTGGTTTTCTACTCTGAGGGTATCGTCGTGGAGCTGTCAAGAAGGTGAGCGCACTATGGCGCATCACCATCAAAATAACTCAATGCTATTAGATCTTCTGAACAAAAAAAGTGAAGCGAAAATAGGAAGGTTCACATTATCTTCAACAAGTCCTGGGCCCTGAAATCTTCATTCTTTCCTTCAGAAGCCTAGTTTTGAAGCATTTTTGGGGTGATTTATGGATCCACTTTTGAGTACTTTTGTGCATATTTCTTTCCAAAAAGGTTCAAAGACATCAAGAGGATTGTTTTTTCTACTCTTTGAGCACAAAACATTCACCTTTTGGGCTGTTTTTTGAGCCTCACTACTTAATCTATAGGTTTGTTAAAAAGTCTTTGTTGTCATGGGAGCAGCCACCACAAGTCTATGCAAGGTTTGTAGCCTAAAGAACATTGTTTATAGACACTTAGAGGCTTTGTTGGTGAGTTTTTGGGTAGTGAATTCGATTTTTCGATCTAGTTTACTATATATATTGAGCACGTCACCACTATGTGTGCTTCTATGAATAACGTTTAAGTACGTCCATATGATCATTGATATAGCGCTTACATTTTTGCACAAAATGTTTGATAAAGAGGTTTGTGGTGACTTTTTGTTAACTGGGAGACACCAAGATGTCTAGATCTCTTTGGTGATGTATGTGGAAGACTTACCCAACCTCACCATAGGAGATGTATGATAATTGCTCATATGTGCTAAATAAGCCTAATTGGCTTCTTTCGGGTGACTAATTATATTCAGTGGAGTCACTGAATCACTATGCAAATAAACATTTTAGTACTTGTTATTTTATGAGATTTTGAGATTGGTCATATGCTCATTTTGCAAAGTATACTCTAACATGTTTCTAGATTCTTGGTTTTGTCAAGCATACAATGGTCAATTTACTCCTTGATACACTTATTGGTGTGAGCACATTTTTTCTCACATAATCCTTTTGGTTGGTAATTACTATTTATAAGTTCATTTTTCTAGGAAGACTACTGAATGATCTCACACAATCTAACACTTGGACATCCTTCTTTGAGCCTTAGTGGAGTTTGCAATCTTCTTGCTCCATAATCATTCTATTCAGTTCTCTACCATCATGGCATCATAAGTCTCAAGCATGTTTACTGAATGTGGGTCTAGTACTAGTGTTTCGAGGAGGAACTATAGCTTGCAGGACAAAGAACATTTTGAGATTCAAAAATTTGATTGCACAAACTTTGTTGTATGGAAGATTTAGAGTAAGGATGTGCTAATTTAGAGGAGGAAATCAAAGTAGTGAATGAAAGCACAAAGGAGCCTGCTCACATGAATGAAGATGATTGGGATGCATTAGATGAAATGAACAGGTCTACAATTCAATTGCACCTAGAAGATAATATATACTTTATATTGTTAGATAGTCTAAATGGAGAGGAGCTTTGGAACAAGTTATGCAATACATATGAAAATTAGACAAAATCAAATTAAGCGTATGTAGGGAGAAAGTTCTATGAGCTTTTCATGAAGGAAATAGTTAGTGTTGCTGCTCATCTTAATGAGTTTGATGCTACATTCTCCTAGCTACAGGCTTAATAAAATGGATATCGATAATGAAATGAAAGAAATCTTATTGTCGTGCACCTTTATGGATTATGTTTTGCATAGCTATTAGTAATAGTGCACCTGGTTGTAAACTGTTATATGGTGACATAAATGGGGCACTATTGAGTGAGGAGATTCGTAGAAAATCTATGGTTCACACCATTAGGGGAAATATGAACCCTGAATGGCCTTTTAGATTAAGGAGTGATTAGTGATGGACCAATCAGAAGAGGGTGGTGGCCACAGTCTATGCCCTATAAAATACTACATTGAAGGGGGGAGAGGGGACATATTTCTCCCTTATTTAATGAGCTTCCTATAGAGAGAGAAGGAATCTCATAACTTAGTTGGGCCCAAAAATTTGAAATTTCTAAAAAATTAAAAAACTCATCAAAACACCTGAGAATGGACCCCCCATTACTTTTTAGGGTCAAACAGAGGGATCTTTACATTCATTTGAAATAAAGCTTAGATTACCCAACAATGAAACAAAATCTATTTTAGAGAATAATCATTCGACCTTGGCTAATCTGAGAGGACACGTGGATTATGGGGTCTGAAGGACTAACTCAATCCAAATTCAAAATACAAGGACATGAGGTGAGAAATGTTTTGTGCTTTTGTTAAAGTAATCTTTTCATTATTGCTTATTTTACTTAAATGACTTCAATTTCTTGCAAATTGATTACAGGTGTGCTGAAGATTGGAATAGAAAATCAAAGTCCCTATAGATTGGAGCAAAGATGGAACAAAACTCTCATTGTCATAGTTCTTTTGCAACCTGATAATGTCACTTCTTGGGCCCTAGTCATTGTATCTCATGGTTTTTGCACTTTCAAGAACCTTGTAAAAAGTAGGACAATCAATTCATGTTAGATATTGTATATACCTTCTTCTCTGCAATGATAATTTCAAAACTTTTGGAATGTCAAAAAGTCTATGTTCACTACTTTGAAATGTGGTTGCTCCTGTTTTTGGTTGTGTTATGTTTAGACATTTGCTTTGAAGCAAAAAAAATTCATATCCTTCGGTGTTCTGTGCATTATTTTGTCATCAGAAACACATTTTTTTGAAATTGCACTAGTTTATTCTGTACTTTTAAAAGTGGGCCTAGTCGGTTTAAAAACTTGAAACTGCTATAAAAATGGGTTCTATGTGCTTATTTCTCATTTGCACTCTCAAAGAGCTAGAAAGCACAGACAAGCCAATAGAATTCTCACGCGCAAGCAATGGATGCTAGCACTTCCACTCGCATGAAATCTCCTCGAGATCTATTCATGGAGTTTTTTGATACTATAGACTAGAACAGTTTTATGGATTTGTATGACCTAGTCTATAGATCCCTAATCTTGAAGGGACAATAGCCATGAACTCCGATGTAATGATGAGATCACAAATTTTATGGAATTCTATATATTAAGATATGTTATAGATATTCCAGCATATGAGTGTAAATGGGTCCCGTGTGATCTACTTTTCTACATTCATAAAGGAGATGAGGCATTTGCGAAGTGCTTAAAGCATTTCGTGGCTAATGTTGAGGATGTAGGGCACCTCTTAGATGACACAGTGCCCTTAATTAAACATTTAAATAAGAAAAGGAAAATGGGAAGAAAATATCTTTCCTATGTTCCAACAACCATCTTTTTTGTCAATGACAATCCCGAACCTACACCCATGGACCTACACCATCTTGTTACTAGGGGTTTTGTAGATGACAAGAAGGAATTGTAGATAGAAGCTCTCAACTTATTAGAAGAGAGTCAAAAAATTTGTAGAGAATTTCCACAAGGACTAGTGGGAAAATTAAAAGAAGCCACTACACAGAGTAGTCCACCCTCCAACTTAGAGCCCATGGAACCCACTCTACCAGAGGTAGAGATGGAAATGTTTTCAGTTGTACTTGTCAACGGAAAGGAATTTTTGTTCTTGCACGATATTGAGAAGGCATTTGGTCTATGCCTCGATGAATGCCTTAGTATTTTCTGCTCAACCTCGGATGTTCCCATGGAAAATACTTCTGAGATTATCGAAAAGACAACAATTCCTCTTGGTGATTCAGTTGCAAACACCATTTCATTTGTGTGTGAAGAGATTTTGAGCCATGCCAACCAAAATGTCACTGAAGAAGATGTGGCCACAACAAGGGAAATAATTTTGGAGAAGAAGATTCCAACATCCCCTTTTGTGGAGCAAAGTGGCATGGCCCACTCATCGATTCCACTAGATGCAATGGTGGTGACCGTGTTGCCCATGGCCATGGCTCTTCCTTGGCACATTACATTTGAAAATTACCAAAGGAAGATTTTTTCATAATCCACAAGGAATTTTCCCTGAAGGAAACTTCATGACTTGGTGTCTAAAGGCCTTGAGCAAAGTTTTGTGCCTATATACAGTAATGCAAGGGACCAATTGTATATTTCTAGTTACAAAGTCCATTGTCCTTACTACCCTAGGAGTTAACTTAAGAGGAAAAATATTAGGTCCAATAGGAATAGCTTTAGGTCTTGGATTGATAGACCCTTAGTTAATATCCCAATCAATTTTGACTTACCAATTGCCGCTGTCTTTTCGGAGAAGAAAGAATGTAGTGGAGAGGCTCAACGCCAAGAGCCCATTGTAAAAACTTTATAATAGCAATTATTGTTTTTCTAATTTCCATGTGCATTGTTTTTATGTTATTGACAATCTCTTAACTTTTGCACAATTTAATCAGAAATAAGCAAAGGTAATCTTATTCCTCATAAAGCTTGAAGGATTTAATACACAGGTGAAGAAGGGATGGGAGATTCTCTTCAGATAGAGAAATTGGATAGAGAGAACTATCCAACATGGTCAATGAGGATGGAATCTCATCTTATGAGCAAAGACCTGATAGGTTATATCACAAGTGAAGAAGAAAAGCCTCAGTTCAGAGATCTTAGTGTTCAAACTAGGGAAGAACTATCAAATTTGAAGACTTGGATGAAGAGAGATGCTCAAGCTAGGAGCATTATCTATATGGGAGTTAAAAACTACTTGCTACCTCACCTTACAGGTCTTGAAAGTGCAAGTGATATATGGAATGCTTTGGAGGAGAATTTCCAAAACACCACAAAGTCAAGGAAGGCATCCTTGTGGGCAGAATTTACGACATTCAAGAAGAAGGCCTCTCAATCCATCTCATATTATGTAACAAGGATGAAGGACATTGCAGATGCATTAGGAGCCTTTGATGAGGATATTGAGGAGGATAAATTGGTAAGGAAAATCCTTACAGGTTTGAGAGGTGATGAAAAATGGAAGCCATTCATTTTCTCTACTGAATTATCACTAGATCATTTTACTCCTGATTTGAATCAGTTGCTAGGACACATGCTCACCTTTGAGCAAAATGTCAAAGGTAAGGTGATAAAAGTGCAAGTCAAGCAATGTATTCAAAGTATAAGAAGAAGAATATCAAAGGGAAGCAATAAGCAAATGAAGATGAAGGTAGAACTAGCCAAGCTAACTTCCTACGAGGAAGAGGAGGTGGCAAAGGTGGAGGAAGAGGCAGAAGTAATAAAGATGGAGTCAAAGCTTGCTGGATTTGTGGTAAGACAAATCACTTAGCTCATGATTGTTGGCATAATACTTAGAATAATGGTGGATATAATCAAAACTTTAATTCAAGAGGAAGAGGGGGCAGAAATCAAAGAGGTAATTTCAGAGGTAGAGGTAGTAGAGGTTATTTTGAAAGAAATGCAGGTAGAGGATTCAGAGTCAACAATACAACAATACCTACTACAATTATGTTTCAAATCAGAAGGAGCATTCAACATTGATGATGAATGCAACTTGTGAAAGGAAAAGTGAAGACCGAAGAGTCTTCTACATTGACTCACGGTGTACCAATCACCTGAGTGGCAACATAGCTTTGATGACTAATTTGGAGAATAAGGTAACTAATCATGTAGTTCAAACACGTGACAATACAAAGCACAATGTGAAGTCAATTGGATCAGTGAAGGCCAAGGATGGAAGTACTCTCTTGAGTAAGGTTTTGTATGTTCCTACAATTCCAAAGAATCTGATAAGTGTAGAACAAATTGTTGAAAAAGGTTATGAAGTTAGGTTCACTAATGAAGGAGTTTTTGTGGAAGACCCTAGCAATGGGTATAAACAATTTTGTTTCAGGGAAGAAAGAAGGAATATTGTTCACATTAAAGATTCAGGGTAACATTGGTCATGCCTTGTTCACCTATAGAGGACATAAGATCTCTAAGTTAGATCTTTGACACAAAAGGCTTGGACATTTCAATGAAAGAGGTATTAAAGAGATGGTCAACAATGGTTCAGTTCTTGGATTGCCTAATGTTGGAGGTCAACATATGACATACAGATGTGAGGCATGTCAATTAGGTAAGGCTCATAAGCAATCTTATTCCAATCATGGTTTTATGTATTCAGAGAAGCTTAAACTAGTACACATAGATGTGTGGGGACCATCAAAGGATTTCAGTATCAATGGTTCAAGGTATTATGTGATTTATGTTAATGATGCTACCAGATGGATCACTATCTATGTGATCAAAGATAAGTCAGAGGCATTCAGTACATTCAAACATTATCATATGTATGTAGAGAGAATTACAGGTCAAAAATTGAAGAGACTAAGGTCAAATGGAGGGGGAGAGTATTTCTCTAATGATTTCAGTGAGTACTTATGGAATGCAGGTATAAAAAGAGAAGTTACTTACAGGTACTCTCCTCAACAAAATGGTGTAGCAGAATCGGGGAATAGAACTCTTGTTGAGTTTGCAAGATCCATGATGAAGGAGAATTGCCCAAATTATTTGTGGGCTGCGGCTGTAAATATAGCCACATATTTGGTCAATAGATGACCATGTAAAGCTTTTCACGGTATGACACCATATGAAGCATGGTGGGGTAAGAGACCTACTCTAGATCATTGCAAAGTATTTGGATGTTTGGCATACGCATATGTGCCATCTCAATTAAGGCACAAATTGGAACCTAAAGCTAAAAAGTATGTGTTCATTGGATATGATGATAAGCAGATGGGATATAGGTTGTATAGTCCATCCACAAAACAATTTCTTGTGTCAAAAGATGTTACATTTGATGAGCAAGGTACTTGGTATGCAGGTACAATCAATATTCATGTAGGTAATGAAGAAGTTGTGACTCAAAAGAAAGGTGAATCAAAGGTTCAGATATTTGATGAATAAGAGAACAATGAAGTACAGGTTGAAGTTGAAGAAGTTCCAAGGTTTGATCCTGAATGTGATGAACCAGAAACCTCAAGAAGTGGAGAACTCAGAAGGTCATCAAGACACAAATGGCAACCTACAAGGTATAGCTATGACACTTCTTTTTTGGCTACCAAAGATTATGCTTATATGATAAAGGCAGATGAAGACCCTTCTACATATGAAGAGGCAAAAGGTAAGGAAAATTCGGAGAAAGCTATGCAGGAAGAGTATGATGCATGATGGAGAATGAGACATGGGATTTGGTTCCTAAATTAAATAGTCAAAAGATCATTGGATGCAAATGGGTCTACAAGACAAAGAGGTTTGCAGATGGAAGTGTGTCTAGATATAAAGCTAGACTTGTTGTCAAAGGGTTTCCTCAGACATATGGTATAGATTATGATGAGACTTATAGTCCTGTGGAAAAGATGACAACCATTAGGACACTCATAGCTATTACTGCATGTAAAGGTTGGAAATTATGTCAATTAGATGTGAAGAATGCTTTTCTAAATGGTTACATTTCAGATGATGTTTTCATGGAGCAACCACAAGGATTTAGAAATCAAAGGTATCCAGATCATGTATGTAAGCTCAAGAGAGCATTGTATGGGTTGAAGCAGGCCCTGAGGGCATGGAATTATAGACTTGTGAAGTTCTTGAAGGAACTTGGTTTTAAAGTATCTAAAGCATATAGTAGCTTGCTTGTAAAAGCAAGTGATGATGGGTTCATTTACATGTGCATATATGTTGATGATATAATTCTTAGAGGTACAGACGAAAAAGGAATTCAAAGCCTAAAGAAGCAAATGGAGAAAGAGTTGAAGATTAGTGACTTGGGAGACTTGTCATATTTCTTAGGCATGGAGATCTCATACACTCAACATGGATTGTATGTAACTCAAGAAAGGTATTTGAAAAACTTGTTGATCAAGTTTAAGATGGATGATTGCCGGGTAGCACCTACTCCAATGGAGGTGAATCACAAATTGAGCAGATATGGAGGAGAAGAATTCAAGGACATCAAGCTATATCAAACTTTGGTTGGTAGTCGGATCTATGCTACATTAGCTAGGCCTAATTTATCATATGTAGTTGGAGTATTATCTCAATTCGTGCATTGTCCTAGGAAAGAACATTGGGCTGCAGGACAAAGAGTGTTGAGATACATTAAGGGTACACTCAAAGAAGGTTTGTATTATGGTTTTACATGAGATACAAACATCAAGATTTATAGTGATACAGATTGGGCAGGTAATCCTGATGATAGGAGATCAACTTATGGGTATTTGTGTTATATGGGAGATAAGTTAATTTCATGGTGTTCAAAGAAGCAACATACTGTTGCTTTATCATCCACACATGCTGAGTACAAAGGTATGGTTGAAGCTGCAAAGGAAGTGATATGGCTTAAGACTCTTATGAAGAGTTCTGACATCATTCAGAGTACACCCACTAATCATGGAGATAACATGAGTTCATTGTATTTAGCTGCTAATCCTGTTTTTCATGCCAGGTTAAACACATTGAGATTCACTATCATTTTCTAAGAGAGAAGGTGATGGATAAGGAAATTGAAGTTCTACATACTTCAAAAAAATATCAGATAGCAGATATGCTAACCAAAAGCTTGGATGGACCAAAGCTACAAAGATTGAAAGACATGGCAGGTATAAAGAAGATAGAGAAAACCTCAATTCATGATTGAGGGGGAGCTGTTGGTGCAAGGACATCAACAATTGACGTTTTGATGAAGTTTTGAAGTTAAAGATTGAAGAAAAGATCAAGATATGAAGCATGAAGAAAGTACATGTTCAGAGAATGAAGATGTGTATACATATGTACATTAATTTAGAGTTAGTTCACTTATACTTTTGTGTGGTGATGAGCTTGTACATATTTGCCTATATATACAGGGACAAGTTTCAGGGCAAATATGAGAGAGCATGTGAATAAAGAAATTAGAAGTTGTAAGAATCATCAGACACTTTAGAAGTGAGTAAGGTCTCTCTCATCACTTAGATGTAAAGTTTTCAAGAAATGAAGAAACGTTATGCCCGATATTTCTGAGAGTTCTCCTTCCGTGTTGAATCTTTTGTGAAATGATTTTGTACAAGCTTAGGTCTATAGTTGATTGACTTGTGTACAAGTTTTCAGCTTTTACTTGAGATCAGGCTGAGAGAATTGAGTGTAGGAACATTTACATGTGTAAATGTAAAGAAGTGAAGCTGCAAGAGGTGCAAAATTTGATACTAATGTTTTGGTTAGTTCTCCGTCCACAATGTAAAGTTTTGAGCAAGCAAGCACTCATTCTTTAAGTTGGAAGGTAAGATACCTATGGCTAAAAGCATTTGCATAAACGGTTTCTAGTTTAGGAGAAGCAAACTTTAGAAGTTACAAGTGTCAAAGTCGACTATAAAGAACTATAGTTTTAAACATAGTTGACTTGTTAGGATCATTTCTCAAGATCTATTGAGTCTTTTGAAATGATTTAACTTGAAGAAGGTGCGCAAACTATAGGCAACAACTTCTACAAAGGTTTATAAAAAACTTTACACATTTGATAAGTCAATGAGTGAGTTATGTGCAGCAGACTTTTTGTGTAGTCATCTTCTTCACAGTTTGTTCAAGGTTTTGGTAGTTCAGTACTGATACTCCAAATTGGTGAAGGTTTTAAGTTATTCTTGATATAGAGGTCCTCTAACTTCAAGAATAACTTGTTCTTTTGGAGATTAACACTTTCCCTGATTAACTTGAGTAGGAATTGGCATCTCAATAGAAGTAAGGTTTTGAACTTGAGTCGGGATTTCATTTGGTTGGATTATTGTAAGTTTTGAGGGTGGCTTAACTTAAGTGGGTTGGTTTGTTTATATTGGTTGATTTTGATTTGATTCTTAAGATTGTTCTTGTGAAGCCTCTATGTGACGCCTAGTTCTTCTTTTCTCTTCTTCACCCTCGTTGGTTCTTCTTCTTTTTTCTTCCAGTACCGCCTCCTGCTCCACTAAAGAGCGTAAATAAGTAACAGCCAGGAGGGTATCTACGGGATCATTCCATCCAGTTACACCTCAGATCTCATTACTTGTTGACTTTAAGATTTCATGATGCATCTTCCCCCGATCTAGGGATTATCACTTTAGACCATGATTCAGGGTCACTGTTTTCATCAATTACTTGACACACGTACGTAGATGTATGAGATGGTGAAGCAACATTATCAGAAGGGAAGAATACTCTTATGCCTCACGTCCAAAGTTAATGTTTACTTTCTCTACAGTCTTCGATTCATAAATCATCTTATCCTTTATAAATATTAGATTTTTAGCCGATGGTTGTTTAAAGCTCTCACACGAGTATCTCTTGTGCTCCAAAGAGTCACACCAAATGCATCTTTTAATTTCAGGAGCTTTTGGAGCTTTATTGTTAGTCACTTCTAGAGATTTGGATTCCATCATGTGCTTAACACTCTGAATCGTCAAATCACTAAACGTTTTAAACATCTCTTCCATGGTGTTGGGAGGCAGACTGATGTGGTGCTTGTATTTGCTCTTCTTATATGTCCTCCTGCCAATCTTGCATGAACTTTTCCATACCTCTTTTCTTTTCTACGTACTCTTCATTGCTGCTTCTACCTCATCCCAATCCTCAACAAGCCCAGAATCTATCTCAATGTCTTGCAGTTGTGGGAGAAGTTCCTCCCGGGCTTTCATATCTATTGCTCGTAAGAACAATAACACTCTTTCATGTTCCATCACTCTCAGCTATCATGTTCTATAAGGTCATTGTATTGTAGGTCAAATTTTCTAGTCGAGCCATCCAAATAGGTTGACAAGCATCTTTATTGTATATATAAGAAATTAAGATTAAGATTCACCTTTTAATGAAACAAAAAAAATATTCTTTGTAGTATTCTGAGCTTTGTATTCTTCCACTCATAAAGGTATGTCACGTAGAGCTTAGAAAGGAGAGTGAATTGATAAATATGATCTTTACTTTAGATGATCGTATGATTATTCTTAAATGAGTCAATGTCAGCTAGACTTAATCGTGAAGAAATAACTATGCAATGAGCGGCAGTAAAAGGATAATCTCAAATATAAGTTTCAAAACACAACACCATAATCAAGCAAATAGCTTACCTTTGATATCACAAAATCCATAACTTAAGTTTTTTCTTATCAACGTTTGATGATCTTCATTGTTTCAGGAATATCATCCAGAGATGATCAATGCATAAACTAACAATTTTGATTGTAATGTGACTTTTCAAGTGTATACAAGATCTTCCAAATACTTTTATATATAAGTTCCTTCCTAATTCTTAGGATCAATATATCCAGAATTCAGGCTCACTTTCACCAATATTTCTTCGAAACTATAAAGTGTTGTAGAAAACTCACAGAAGATTAAGTCATTGTTTGATACTTCATGTATGGTGAAAGAAACTTAGAAGGAAATACTTACGAATTATGTCAAAGCTATAAGAGGCTAAGACAACCTTCCTAAACTGTGTCATTTAGCTTTATTTGTCTCCGCACAGCCATCAAGACTAAGTGAAAAACAAGATGCATTACTCAAGAATGATCTTAGTAAAACTTCAACTATAATGACAATCCTAGTTTGCAAATAGTCTATAGATTTATATGATTCTGAATAGGTATTCCAAGAGAGAATATGCTGAAGCAATGGACAGCCCACCTTATCAACATTCATAGTAGCTTCTCTATGCAACAATATTAGACGGATATGAAATCCAACATATCAACCTCAGTTTAATCTTCTAATTCATGCCTTATGACATCGAGTAAAAACTTCCATAGGGAAAGCATGTTTATTTACAGCAGAAACTGAAAAGGGAGAGCGTTCTTAAAGAGAAACTGGCTAAAGACACCTTGCATTAAGGAACGGAATTGAAATAGTTCATAGGAAATATTTCCTCAAATTACGTTTGGAATATCTGTTGCAAACAATCAGGGTAGGTATTGGGAGGCTGAATCCTCTCGAAGTCCTTCCTGCATTCAGACTCAATCCGAATGCGAAGGGAAAAAAACCTTCTCTCCTCTACACATGTTCTCCTTCCTCCCCTTCCTTTGGGAACCTACCCGAAATCGCCAAAATCCTAAAAACTTCGTTCCTACCATATAGGAGATTGCGATCAGAATCTCGGTTCATCATGAGGATGACACCCAATAGAAGATGGGGAGCTCAATCATTTTCACTCATATATATAAATGTCACACAAAACGTGTTCTTACATATCAATGCTTATGAGCGTTCACACGTGCACATCCAAACAAATGCATACAGTCAAGCACTTATATATCCCATAGTTATAAGCTCTACACATGCACGTATTTACATGATTTCCTATTTAAGTTTTATACAAATTTGCATGCTAACCTTATGGAGAAACATCAAATCAATCTTTCCATAAATCTTTAGCATGTTCAAACAACCACATGATAAAAGACTTATGAAGGATTGGAAGTCAATGTATTGTATTCATGTTATATACCTCAGACAAGTTGAAATCATTTGGCAATTCTTCCTACACATGTAGTTCATACAGTTGGATTCACTTAATTTTCACATATCTTTAACTACATTTTGAATTGATGATCTTGATCTACTTTTTGAGCTTCATCTTCAAATCTCGACCATAGCATGCAGCAAGGAAAATCTCCTCAGAGATTGTCCTAGGTATCCCTCTAGTGCACCCAAGGTTATGTCCATTAACGTGGCAGGCTTAGTGTTGCATTCAAGTTTAAGTAGTGTTAACATGGATCCTATATAGGCAGTTATTAGGGCACAAACCTTACAACAAGTGAAACCAACTGAACAATTTGAGTAATGTGAATCAAGAGAGTCTAGTAAGAGGAAAACAAGGACAGGGAAGGATACCAGAGAGAAATCCAATCATAAGTGTGCGAGAAATTTATCAAAACAAGAAAAAAATTCTGAGAAATGCAAAAACAAGGATTGTAGATGTTGCATCTCAAAACCCCTCACATGCTGAAAACCCATCCACTTTGCTTCATCCCACCCCACTAGCCATTGTAAATAGATCATGACCAGGGTTTGCTCTCATAGATCCAACCCCAAAAGGCTTGGACATGATGTTCAAGGCCTACCAGGCTCGACTTGAAGAAGGGCCTACAACTACAAACCTAGATAAGAGTTACCCTAGAGCAGATATGGAGATTAAACGGACAAAAAAGTGCATGAAAATGGTAGAGCTAGCTCAGGCTATGCTCAAGGCCAATCAATTGTTCAATCAAACAAATTCTATCAAACTAGGTTCGCATTTCTAGGGCCTACTAGAAAGATTAGACCAATTGGTAAGCAAGCCATGGGTTTCTTTACATCCACAGGGTCAACTTGTTGTTGAAAGAGAATGATCACCACCAATGAAAGTTTATATTCCTCATTTCATAGATGATGGAGCAGCTCCTTCAATTCAGTAGTACTCTCAAGACTTCTTTGGGAAATACAAGAAGAGAAATGGGCCACGGAGAAGGGTAATCCCCCTCCTATCCCTAAAATTGTTGAACTTCATGATCAATTTCCCCAAGACATTCTATCTAATTACGGAGATCAAGTAGAGCAACAAGAAGAAGAACTATTAGATTTTGAATCTAATTCTTTACAAGAGTTGCCATAATTCAAAGGCCCATGGGAATCTGAATCTCTTCAAATTAGAGCTCCCAAAATACTAATAAGAAATGAAGATTTAGTGGTTACAAGAAACATTGAAGTTGTGAAGAAAACTAAGGTTCAGTGTCATCTCACCTTAGAAGAGTTGTTGAAAGTAAAACCTGAGCTATGGAAACATGTGGCAAATCAGGTTCTAGAACTTGGTTCCAATATTTCAAAAGCAAGTTCAAAGCAAAAAGTCCCAAAGATACCTCTAGAAAAAATAGAAGGCATGAGTGAAGGCAAAGGTAATACATATCTTCCAATCACCTACAGAGGTTACGCAACCAAAGCTATCTTAGACTCACGTGCCGGTGTTGCGATTGGGACCACCTCTTTGTGGAAGCAATGGGGCAAAGGCACATTAAGACCAACTGGAATGAATCTTCAAATGGCCGACAACCATATTGAAAGACCTCTAGGATTGCTAGATGTTGGTGCAAAGTGCAAGCCTACACATTTGGCTAGAAGATTCATGAACAATTGAAGCTCCATGAAAACCATTGCTAGGAGGATTTTATCCTTTACATTTGTAGAATTTTTTTTTTTAACTTGGAAGAATCTTTGTAACTCTCAACAAACTCGTGGAGTTTATTAGTTGAGAAGTTACGACTTTATGTTAGAGAGAATAACTCCTAGATTGGTGCATTACTTTTAGAGCGAGCCAAAAGTTGAATTCAAATTCAAAATTGAATGTAGCACTTATAAAACTAGCTTGAAAAAAGTTGCGGGTAGAAGTCTCAATACCCAAGTTCTCTATTGTCATATTGTAAGAGACTGAGGTCTACATTGTAGCCTACACTACTCACCATCATTAGGATATGATTTTCAAGACTATGATCATGTACAACACTGTTCATTAATGCAATAGATCTACATTACTCATCCTTGATCTCTCTGTTAAAGTCATTCATAATTGTCAACTTGTACTAGTCATATCTCAGTCATTTGACCACCATTTTCAATGTCCTATAGCTGATTGGAATCAACTTTAAGTTATCTACGTGCTCACAAACTGTGAGGGAAATCCATTCAGCCAATTTGGAGAAAAGCACATGGAAGCACTCACTGGTCAAACCCTGTAGAGGTCCTAAAAAAATCCGGGGTAATGATTCAATTGCTAAATTGATTGCTCTGTGTATAGTGCATCATTTTAAGTGATTCTACTTGGAATCGTTAGCTTACTAAGCTAATCACATACATCTAAAAGGAATTCTTCTAATTCATACTGTACTGGTAGCACTAAGCATATCAAGTAATAGGTGTGTGATAAAAAATAGAAGGTTTTCATTGATCCTTCAACTTGGAAGTAGTCTGTTTCGATTCAATCTTTTCTTACATCATTTCCCGAGTACATAGGCACTTGTATAGTTTCATTGGAAAGCTACAAGGTCCAACAACAACTTTGAAGCTACAAGGGGCTGGTACAAAGCAGGATTTGGTAGTACCTTCTCATTTCTTGGAGTGTCCATCCATCTATCCCAACTCTTGTATCAGAGCAAAGCTAAGGTAAAATGGGAGATGGTTTTCCTTGTTTCATTGATAAATTGGAAAGGAACAACTACCAACCATGGTCTTTGAGGATGACGACATACTTGCAAGGAAGGAGCCTCTATGGATACATCTCAAGAGATGAGGACATGCCCATATATAGAAGCAAAGGACAACTTACAAGAGACGGGCATACAAGACTCAACACGTGGTGTGCCAAGGATGCATTAGCAAGGTCTTACTTACTTAACTCAATCTTTGATTTTCTTCTTCCACATATTAGGAACTATAAGACATCCCAAGAGACTTGGGAAACATTGTCTTCATATTTCTCTTCCAACACAAGGGCTAGGAAGAACCAATTGTTGATTGAGTTTACCACCCAAAGAAAGCAACCCAAGCAAGGCATCTTAGACTATGTGATCAAAGTCAAAGATGTAGCTGATAAATTGGCAAGCATAGGAGAAGAAATTGAAGAAGAGCATATTATAAGACCACTAATCAATGGTATCAAAGCTGATGACAAATGGGAGAGCTTCACAATTGCCATGGACTTGTACATGGACATGGAGATTCTAGACCTTACCACACTCATGGAGCAACTATTTATCCATGAAGCCAAGCTCAACAAGAATGGAGATTCATCAAGAGGTAATAGTTCTTCTGCCCTATACACTGATAAATATAAGTCCAAAGAGAAAGGGAAGAACAAAAAGGTTGAAGATGAGGGACTACCTCCCAATCCAACTATGCAAGGAGAGGTAGAACCTCAAGAGGAAGGGACAGAGGAGGTAAGGAAGGTATGGGGAGATGTTATAATTACTCACAATGTAATATTTTTGGATTGTCAAATCAAACTATAGATGAGTGTTACAAGAACTTCAAGAATCATTGAGGTAGAGAATATCAACGAGGTGGATATATACAATCAAGAGGAAGGTTTAATCACCATCAAGGGTACAATAAAAACTACAACAACAACTAAAATAGCTACTACCAAGGAGGCTAAAAGTCAGGAAAGAATTACAAAAAGTACACAAAGGAGCAAGAAGATTCTCTTCTAATTATGAATATGACTTCAAAACTAGGTATAAATGATGATCATCTCTTCTACATTGATTCAAGATGCTCAAACCATGTGGCAGGCAATGTAGCTCTTATCTTTGACCTTGAGGAACCAAAGCGTAAGCATTAGGTACAAGTAGGTGATGACACCAAGTACTCATTGATTAAAATAGGGACTGTTAAAGATCTCTAGTAGAAACAAGAATCTGTTGAGTAGGGTTTTGTATGTACCTACAATTACCAAGAATTTAATGAGTGTTGGACAGATTGTGGAAAAAGGTTTGCCAGTCAGGTTCAATCAATATGGAGTGTTTGTGGAAGATCCCCAACATGGATTCAAGAGAATTGCCAAAGGAGTAAAGACAAATAGATTATTCACTTTTGAACTTGAAGATACAAGGAATATTGCACTTTATAGTTATAGAGATCAAACACTCTCAGAACGTGAAATTTGGCATTATGGATTAGGGCATGTTGGTGAAAGAAACACCCCTCCAATCCCCACCTGTAGCCCCACCCTCCCGCACCCTCCCACCACCTCCCGCAGCCCAACCCCCCATGCCTCCCT
>CM035431.1:76941037-77066037 GCA_020310875.1 Ceratopteris richardii | reverse complement strand
AATTTATGAAAAGAGACCTTTAGGTTTTTAATTTTATTAATTTCTACATACGAAAATAGAGTCTATTGATAGCTCATATACCTGATATAAATCAATATATTTTTCATTGGTTAGAACTTAAATTATATTTCTTGTATGAGTGTAAAACATTTTGTAGAAGGTGATTTATGAAATCATAAAATATAATTTTCATTTAAAGATTGGTTTCTAGCATTTATTTTCAATTGATATATACCATTGCAAGAAAACATGTTTTTTACTTATTTCCATATTGATGAATATTATGAGCAATTTTATATCATAGTACAATGTTTTCTTTCAAATCTTTAAATACAAATTGTTTTGATGAATGATTGATTAGTACATAGTTTCATCTTCACAAAGAAATAATTCGTGATATCTTATCATGCGTTTAGATTTTGGATTCCCATATTTGGTAAGGATGGAGGACTATTTTTATCATTTTTTATGTTTACACAATCATATGACATCTATGAATTCTAAGAGGTTGGAACAAACAACAAATCAAGGATTTATGGGGCTCACACATCATACTTATTTTTAAGTCTTATGTAATGATCATAGATTGCTTCCCATATAGTTTTTTTTCTAAATATACATTGTTTATTTGTATTTCATAATAAACTTGAAGGAAGAATGGCCTTATGGTTATACTCTACTTAACCTCAATAAACTCGAACCTTCCTACTAAGATTTCCTATGGAATGAAGATGAGATCTTCTCAACATAGACATAAGCCAAAAATATTCCGAATGCAAGTGAAATCATTGAAAATACTTGCACACACTAATATAAACATTTCCACAACAGAAAACTATCAAGTGCCATGTACTAAATACACATATAGGGACCACTACTCACTTGAAGAGAAACTCTCTCACAATATGTAGAGTTGAGACTAGAGCTTTAAGAAAATATTAAGAAACTATATTATCTTTCCAACAAACCATAGGTTAGAAGAATGAGATACCTTATAAATAAGAAACCCTGATCTCAACATAGAACTTAGTAGCTACTTGATTGTCAATCGAAGGAAGTAGATACATCTCCTAAAAAGATAAAGAAAATAACTTAACCTAATAAGACGCCAACTTAGCAAGGGGGCTAGTGTCATATTTACTTTCACGATTGGAAATGACATAGAGGGATGCAACAATTTGAAGTGAAATGAGTATATATGCAAGTGGGAACATATTGTATAACATATGGAATGCACTTTTAATACATTCTAGGATTCTTCACACAGAATAGTGATAGGTAGATTGATGAAAAATCGGACTGGGATTCAAATTAAAATATATGCATCCTTAATCTCTTGCTTAAATCTATTCTTTGCAAGGGTCCAAGTTTCTTAAATGTGTTTTCATATGCAATCCACCTTAAGATTCAACGTTCAATTCTTCATCCGAGATCCATAATTTCAATGCAGGTCTTTAAACTTCCTATATTTGTTGAGTACAAGGCTTTGTTAAACATGTGAGCACATTGATCTTTCGTGTGTGTGTGTGTGTTGTACTTAAAATATCTTAGAAATACATTTTTACTTAATGTAGTGATAGTTTACTCTATGTGTTTTCTCCTATCATACGACATGATGGGGGAATTTTCTAACAGCCCATTGTACCTTGTCAGGATCCCTCCCTCCACTAGGCCCAGACATAGTAATATATGATCACTCTTTACATTCTATGAAAATATGCATAGATTCATAAGGAAAATTGCTATACTTAATATACCCCCTAAGCATCTCCAACAAGCTTCCCATAAAAGCAAATGTATAGTCCGATTGTGAAGAACATTCACTTCAAGAAAAGCAATGTGTCTACAACACTCTCTAACTATATGTAGAGATATAGGTGCCACAAACATAGTAGCCACTCACACATTACTCAGTAGAAAAAGTTGATGGTTTGGCACACATTCGGTAACTATGATGTTAGAGAAGATTCCTGCTTGAATTGGACACAAATTAGGATAATGCTATATGAGAAAATGCTCTATAATTGTGTACAAATTGAAGCGTAGTCCTATTGACACTCCACATAGAGGGGCAAAGTCACAAGAAAATAAGTTAAGTAAGCAAGGGAGCTCGTTGTTGGAGTATAATTCTTTACTAAGGAAGAAGGAACTCCTGAAAATTATACAACTCATGAAACAAAGGAAAAATGATGCATATATAGAAGTTTTATGTTTTGTAAGATATACCTAACCATCTAGGAATGGGTGTAGGTATAATTTTTTAGTCAATAAGTCTAAAGATTCATATTTGATTGATTTTTTTTTATATTAAACTTTATAACCTAAGTCTTGCTCCACATTTAGTATTATTCCAATGGAAAACTTTGTGGATGAGTCCCTCTTTATGGTTGAGACTTGATTTCCAACACTCCCCTTCAATTTTTATTTCTTAGGTCCTTCATTCCAATGTATGCATTGAAGTGTTTTAGCTTTAGATCATCCAATTCTTCGGAATAAATATCTACAAATTAGTAACTTGTACTGACATTCACCAGCTTTACATCATTTTTAAATGAGCTACACTCTAATAAAGTGGTAGTAAACTTCTATATGCTTGGACCTTGCATGCAACATAGAGCTTTGGGCCAAATATATGTTTTCAAAAAACTAGGTACTTGTTGAACCTAAACATGAGAACCTCTACATGTGCCCAATCACATTCCTTGGAGAATGGAAGAGTCAAATAGAGATATACACAAAACAAGGATCTCTAATAGCATAAATTCACCATGGCTCAACCCGTGTGCATGACTATAAGGCTTTCACCTGCTTTGATGTCTTATTCACGACATATGATGCTTTGAGTTTAGAATTTTCAAGTAACAAAGGTGATGGTGCTCTAAAAGGAATTCATTCATATAGAATATTCCTTGAAAAGGATCAAGAAATAAACGACGACAAGGGGAAGTTTTGTCAAGCTACTTTTAGCCTTATATAGATCATGACTGGTACTTCATTCTGACAACCATGCTAGAAAAACTCGAAGATGCATCTAGCATTCCTCATTTTATCCCTAATGAACTTTTGAGCTAGTAGGCATGGTTGAGTAAATTAGTCCAAAAACCCTTTCAAGATGGAGATGAAAGAGGGCATATTACAACCTTTCAGTAGCTTACATGAAAAGATGGCATCAATAAGGAATGAAGGCAGATCTATGGAATCGGTAAGCTAGAGCTTGACTTTTATGATGCATTTTAGAAATAAATCAAAGCTAAATTTCAACTAAGTTATGGATCAAGGTAGAGTGCTCCACAATTGTACTTCTATCATTGAACTTCTAATTAGATTGTGATAGTGTTGTAACCATCCATTACTTTTATGCCTTTGTGGGGTTACTAAGGTTTATGATGATATGCAAAAATACACCAAATCCCTTGATTGACTCAAAGATACAATGGAAACCATCATTAGGAGCCCTAGCCAAGAGATATTTTCGAGAAGAGACTGAAGACCTTTAGAAAAACAAAATATTAGAATGTCGAATTTTTATTGAGGGAGATAAACATGTTTTGCTTATGCTCTATGCAAATTTCATGTGCCATGAATGCCTTTTTACAATAAGGAGTGGTTTCTCAAGTGGTGCCTGTCCCATCTGTTAGCAAGTCATAAATAAACAATAGCTCATAACAGCCCCTATGTAAAGAAAGTTTCAGTTTGATGTGGAAAAAAACAAGGAGGCACCAAAATCCCCAACACTTATGCATGCATTATAGGTTTCACAACAAAAAAAATGTAAAAGAGTAGTGTTGACCTAGAGGATTGCTTTTCTATATTTGCCAAAGACTCCTTTGAAGAGCAAAAACATTAACTTTGTACACTTTGATGGAGCACTCTATGATAAGCACCGTGAACTTGTCCTACATAGCTTCAAATTGCATCTTATCGTGGAGGTGTTGTTTATATTTGTTCCATTGTTGAAATCACACATGTTTCAGTTATTCGTGGAGAAGGAGATGTGCATCACATTTATGTTCGTTCAAAAGAGAACTTTGCCTATGTGACAATGACAAAGCTTTCCATACACTATGCTCTAAGTATGAATAAGAGACAAAAAGATGAAGAGGGATAAATTTCACTTGTAGCTCAGTGATTTGATGTAGAAAGTCCTCATTTTTTACCTTGATGTGCTCTATTATAGTAATATTCCATGCAAATGCACAATACATTTCTCATTGTGCACACATTCGTGGAGCTTGTAAGGACTTGTGCGAAGTCTAAGAGTGCAATTGAAACCTTGCAAGCCCATCTGTTAGTGGTCAAGGAGGTCTCATAGCCAGAACCACCTGTTGGAACTGCCTTCATTGACATATATGGGAAATGTGGGTTGATTATTTCAGCAAGAATATTATTTGAAGATTTGCTCTCACGAGACGTAGTGGCATTGACAGCCTTGATTGCTCGATATGCATAATATGGTGCATGGTTTTAACAAGAAACTCTTAGAAGAAATGCTGGTTGAAGTGATTCATTCCTTAAAACTACAGAACATTTGCAGCTTATGAATATGTGACTTTGGGATATTCGTGGCAATAATAATATCGACCATACTTGTACCATTAGCGCTCTTCATGAGAATGAAGAGAGTGATTTTTAGTAATGATTGTTAAATTCTAGATATGAATAGTACTGAAAGATTTAATATTAGAGAAGATCCAAGTGACATGGACACTGACGAAGGAGGTCTCGGGTTCGAGCCCAGGGACGGACAACAATCGAAAGCAATTTTTTAATGTAATGATCTTTTCTGCTTGTGAATAAAGCAAACTAGTCCTACATCTGACGGTTTTACGATAGGAGTTTGTTTTTAGCTTTACGTCAACTAGGCGTTGGCTTTTTCCTCCGGCATTGATGATGGGAACAGTCGAGACCTAGCGATCTTTTTAGCTTGTCAAAAGAAGCTTCTGCCTTCGTACACTTGGGAAAGATCTATAAGCAACACTCTCATTTATAGCGTGCAAGGAACTGTTGCTTTTTTGTCGTCTTGACGTGCGGGCTAACAGTTCGCGCTTGTTTGTCTTCTGGATCCGACAATTTTGGGACACATCAAGATTGCTTTCACCAGCGTTCTTTAACAGGGAGATTTATAAAGAGACAATTCTATTCTGTTCGCTTTTTGCAGAGCGATTCTGGATTATATAGATTCGTGTGAAACTAAAGAAGAGATGACTTCATTGAATAGAAACTTCCGAACCCTAGAACAAGAACAAATAGCATTTACAACGTTGGATATCATCGACTTGTATGCCTGTTATCATGGCTGAGCGTTTCTAAGAGGATAGATAACGCAATTCTAAGCCATTCTGCGCTGGAAGATAAAGTCAATCTTCAACCGTCACCAATGCAGTTCTTGCTATTATTTGTAGTCAACTGGTGACTTGGAGTTTCACTGCATGTGTATGTTTATTCAATTTCGTCAGAGGATAAAGCTTTTACAATGTTCAGGATTCCGATTCATGACTATCATCTTGAGTGCATTGCGAGTCAGATGGAACTAACCTTCGAGGTTTCATCAAATGCTTGATGCTGTTAGTTGAGGAACAGATTGCAAGTTCCAAATTATCCAAAACACTCAACAATAATTATATGAAAGCTCACCATTTCGTTTATTGGAAGCAAAACTCAGCGTTACTATAAGAATTGAATATTTGATATATAAACTAACAATGTATTAAAAGATATTCGCTCCTTCTGCGTTGTTTATTCTATTGCATTAAAAAAGCTTTGTAAAACTGGAAATGTTATGACAATGCTGAAGTGTAAAGGCTGTTTGTTCTATTATGAAAGCTTTTCACTACAGTATCTCTGAATTGCTTTGCGCTTTTCATTATAGAATAGATTTAACTAATTTTAGTGCCATTAAGTAAAAATATTATATTCTTTTTGATGTCATTTAGAAACATCTTCCATGCTTTATGATGTTGAATATATGAAATGGAGTATGATATTGATGTATAATATAAGATGGATAATATCAAGTCCTAAATTTAACCAAATTTCTTCATCTTAATAACTTGTCAGGTTTAGATTATGACGTATTGCTTGATAGGATGCCTTCACATCTTGATGCTAAATCAAAAGAGAGTTTTTTAGATCTATTTGTGCCACATATCTCTATACTGCTACCATAAGAGAATAATTCCGATAACAACTTTATCTATGAGCTTCTCCTTCCCCACATACACACCATCATCCTCCCTTTCAAGCATAGATTTGACGAACAGACATAGCCTTTTAGATGCATTCACATATGATGTGAACACCTTGTGAACACCTTGCATGTAAGCATGGATCTTCAAGACATCATTTGAACCAAGCTTGAAAGACCGTGTGTGTGTATGTGATTTGTTTTGAGCTAGTTAATGTCACTCCAAGTCAACGCATAAGATGCATTGATGAAGTTATATCAAATTATGGACTCATACCTCATAGAACAACGAGTTTGGAAGTTAATCAATGAAGTCAGAGCATTAAACAAGAACTTTCTTGGAAGAGATGCAACCTCATATATCAAGCAGATTGAGAATTTAGTTTACCAGTATCACATACGTAGGGAACACTTGGCTTCAGTTTTTAGACGAATTTCCAATGGCTAAACATGTGACTGAATATGCCTTAGGTTGTGGGGCTTCAAATGTACTTTGGGATGCATTCAAGAACCAATCGATCCCACAACGCTCATATGAGGCACAACCAAAAGTAATCATTTTACTTATGGTCCATGGATATAAACTTCCAATCAAACATTGAATACTAGAAAGTCTACACGAATTTGAAGACAAGTTTGCATAACTACCTTAGGTTGACCAAAGAATCGTTGAGCCTAGTAAAATCTTATACATTATTAATACCCTTGAGGTATCCATCCAAAAGGAATTTGGGCCTCTTGTCAAGGATAAAAACACCTATCATGACTTGACTAGTAAGTAGAGTTTCGTGATACATAAATTATAAAGAGTAATTCTAGGACATGAACTAAGGAAATTAAGTACTTACCTTTCGCAAAATGCAATGATTTTGTATGTAATCATCAAAACACTAATGAAAAAAACGATATAAAAACCATCAATCAACACAAACCAATAAACAAGGAGGTGAGTGATAGTGGAAACCATTTATATGATTGATATGTCATCTAACCAACTTTTGTTGTTAAAAAGTGAGTGATGGAGTTCTGAGAGAGAAAGAAATGATTACAACAGGTTCTTTCAGTTTCAATACTCTCATTGTTTCTCCATATGAAGGAGGAGAGGTGCAAAAAATATCAATTATTTTCAAGACAATAATGATGAAGAAAATGGATTTTCAACCAATCACGGTTCCTTCTAGAATGATATCTTCATGATAAATACTATCAAACTAGTAATGTGTTACCGACTAGAATTCAAGATAACGTTTTGATTGTTGTAGAAGTAACTTGTGAAATTCTTCAAGAGATTTTGTAAATAGATACTTTGATTGATGTTAATAAAAGTTATGTTGATGATGATAAGATGCATTACAAGAATGTTTGTTCTCTTTTTCATGAAGAATTGATTTCACTATTAATCCTCATTGGATGGTAAGACATAAATATGAAGTTTTGAAAATGTACGTGCACTTCTTTTGCCTGAATTTTGTAGGTGACAATGATGATATTGTTTCTACTAAACAGGTGATTGCATGTTTGGATACAATTCTATGAAGAAATCAAGATTTGACATTCAAATGGATTCTTAGGAAAGCAACAATGTTTGATCTTGTCTTTCTTTTCTATGTGTAGATGGACGTTTGTGAGGTTTTATTTTGGATTACAATGTCTTTCGTTGGTTTTCTATATGAACTTTTGATAGTAATGGTACTCAAGAGGTTCTTCATTTGAATGAAGTTTCAAGAATGTGATGGAGATGGAGTATATTGATGAACCAAGAAAAATCCTTCATCAATATTAGAACGTGAGTAACCTTTTCCGTTTTGTGTAGCATATTGAGTATTTTAATTCTTAGATTATGCACGAAACCATGTACATATTGATGATTATGTTTCACATACTTGCAAGTCAATTTTCACTCACACATCACACGAATAAATTTTTCAATCCATTTTTTTAATATTCATAAACCTTATTGAGGAAAAGCATATGACTTCATTTGCACCATGGTTATTCGAAAGTACACATAAAATATGCATAGTAGGGTCTCACTACACATCCTTGCATTAAAGTAATGTTTTGAGCTTTATCCATAAACTAAGAGTGATGGAAAGGATTTTTTTATAAAAGCATGATACATATGTAGGTGAGCGCATACACTTTATCACTAATGCCAAGAACCTTGTATTTTTTTATAATGTTCTGGTTCATGCATAATTTAAAGTATAAAAGTGATAGGGCTTCATCATACGGCCTTGAATCAAAAATTTTCTTAACTTTCCATGCACTTGAGATTTTCTCTCAGAGTTGATTGTTCATATGCAAGTTTGTTTTATCACAAAAGGAGCAAAAAAAGGTTTGTCGTGGACCCTCCAAAGGATGTGTATGTTTGGAGTTGGTGAGTTCCATAGATATCTCTATCTCTACCTTCTTTGATAAGAATTGCCGAACAAGTTCAACTTGAAGTTTAGAAATCATTTACAATAAGAAATGCATATACATAAGATATCATAAGATAAGGGAGTGATTAGACATTGTAGGATGCATATCATATCCTTGACATGAGAATTAATTCCAGGCATGTAAACAAATTTTCCCGAGAGGCAAGGATAGAGTTTCCTTATGCCATGGAGATGGCTAGGTGTTGTGCAATTAACACTTGTATCTAAAAGTATAAATCCTAAGAGACTAAACAACTAGCAAGAAAAGGTGAAGAGAGAGCATGTCTCCACCCAACCAACTCCACCCATATATATACCTCAAGGCCAAGGGGGGGGGGGGATGAGGAGAGCGTGCCAAGTGTCCTCTCCACATGGATTCTAATCCAAGGCCTTCTAACCTTGGAAATCACATGGATTCTTAAAAGGACTTCTCCCAAGCTTGTACGTTTAAGTCTCAAGGCTTGAGAGGCCTCCCTAAGGGTTAAATACCATACCCTTAGGAAATATCAATACTAAGGGTCAAAACCCTTCAATTGGGAGTAAATAAACCCAAATAATTCAAGGGTTCAAACCACACTCTTGGAGACACTTTCCCAAAGGTTTCCCAAGTGGTTTTGGACCCTCAAAACCCATGTCTTTGGCCATAGTTATACAACATTCTTCCCCTCTTTAACATTTTTGTCCTCGAAAATGTGTGTAGGTATATTATGTGGAGTATTCCCATGTGCCCCATGATCTATACTCTAAGCATGGTCATCTCTCTCTTTAGATTCATTTCCAGTAATCAGATAAGGGCTAATCCCTACCTTAATTTGAAAGGAAAAGAATCAAAATCCCTGCCCAAATCACTTTCTCTTAGTCCATCCGAATGTACATGTATACCCTGTACCTATGGACTAGTGAAATGGGTGGACTTCATTGGTGTTCTTTTTCTTTTGGCACTTTCACAAACCTAGAGCTCCATAAAATAATAAATTTCAGTACACTTTGTACTTTCCTAGAAATTTATAATTTTAGGAGTTTATGATAGAGATCCTATCTCTATCTTGAAAGGGCCAGAAGCTAGATTCATCTTCCACTTTCAATAGAGAGGAGAGGAATCTTCATATATTCTAAACTTAACTTTGTCCTTTTCAAATACAAATATACTTTACTTGTATTTGATAGGACTTAGTTAAAGATGTGAACTTAGTAAAGTGGATCTATTGAGTCCTTACCAAAACGTGCTTAATAAAATGAGGAGAAATACTATCTTCTCATTCCTTTGCAACTTAGGTGCACTTTTTTCAATCATCCAGGTTTTCTTGAAACATAAAGCTCAAGTACTCCAAATAATAATATACCCAATCTACAAGTTCATATCTACAAGTGGATCTTATCTTGATCATGTTTGATTTTCCCTGGATTAATTCTCAAAATAGAGTTTTAATCCCTTTGGAAGTTTTAACATTCAAGACTTAGATCCAAACATGACTTTAGGAATTTGAATTATTTGGTAGACCATTCTCCTAGGTCTCTACCCCATTTGTTCGTCTTAGCTTAGCGTGTTCTTCCAATGAGAATCAGTACTAACTATCTTAAACCAACTATAGTTCAGATAATTATGTATACTAACCTCAAAGGTCATCAAAGCTTTGCAAAGAGAAACAAATCTTCATAAACCAATTCCTTAAAATCCTTAAAATTGAGGAACAATACTTCATCAAGACACCCTCCAGATTTTCTATCGGATGGAGCTTTAGTTCCAAGGTCTTGCAAGAAAGATACCTGTTTCTAGGCATCATATCTCAGACCTTGCTAGGAACATTCTTGAATCACTTGTTCTCACCAAAGATCCAAAAGAAGATCTTTTACAGATCATTCTTTCATTCAAGGCTATTATTCTTGAATAGGCTTGACTTATTTTTGGAGTTTAACTCCCAAAATTCTTTACCCTCTTACTTATCAAAATTTATTGTTCCACATAAAATTTGGCTATGCATTTTATTAAGAAAAATGCATCTGCTTAAGAGGATAACGGATAGCCTTTTCTAGGGTAAATGTCATGTTCATTCTATTTACCCTTTTGTTTATACAACTAAGTGTATTAAATTGGTTCAAGGAGGTACATTTCTATACCTCATAATGAACCTAAGACTTTAATGTGAATGCTCTTATCTTTAAGGCTTATCGTGATGTTTCCTATCGGATCTTGAGCCTATTTTCTCTCTGGCCATTAGAGAAAAATCTCAATGGGAGTTAGTTCTCACTGTCCCATACCAGTGAGTTCTTTCTCCAATCCATAGAACCACATCCTAGTGTTTCCACCTTTTTTGCCCTTATCTCTTCAATGCTCCCTGATCATTTACCATGTTCATGAATTCCACCTTGGAACTCCTTGGTATCATTTTCATGAGAGCAAAGACTAAGGTTTCTAAATCTAAGGTCTCTTTAGGTTGACCTTTGGACTTTAATTGGTATAAAATTATAAAAGAGTTTGATCTTTTTGACCAATGGAGGCCTCTTGGATTATCCAACCATAAAGGTTTGATATATTTAACCAAGTTAGGTCACTTGGCTTCCTAAAAATTCCTCTCGCGAATTTAATAGGAGATAAGATCGAGTCTTTTCTCCTTTAGATCCCTTTTTCAATGGTTTTTACCCATGGTATTTTCTTGGGATCTCCAACTCATACCTTCATGAGTTGGTATGTTTGCTTAAGTCTTCAACATCATGTTGATGTTCTTCAAACCATTAACCATTTTCCTTTTAGGGATCAACAATTACATGTCACCCTTTTGACTTAAGCAAGTTGACATGATTATCGATCCAAACTTTGGATCCATCTTTATCTACTCTCAAATACCCTACTTTGAATATGATTTTCGCCTTTAGCTAGCTTACCCTAGATTACTTGCCAAATTGGAACTCTTCAATGAATTCCCTTCTTACATATTTGGTTCTTACTTTGTTTGAGATTTACCTCAAACATACTTGGGTACCTATGGACATCCAACATACTCCTTAGATTTCATAAAAGAGTTAAGGAATATCTTTTGCTTAGAAGTATCATATTGATGATACCTTTCTTCCCCCCTTTTAAAGAGTTTTCGTCCTCGAAAACTTGATGTTGATTCAATTTCCTATCCAAATGGGAGATTCATTTATGCTAAATTCTTCACTCAAAAAGTTCTCCAATATCCTTGAGCTTAAGCTTCTATTATCCTTAAGCTCAGTGTCCCATACCACTGAACCTACTTAAGTGACATTGTAAACCTAGATGTCCCATACCATCCGATTTACAATCCCACCTTAGTGTAGACAACTTTAGCTCTTACTCAAGGATTAAACTCCATTCATTGTAAGTTTCATTGAACTATTTCCTTGATTAGATGCAATCAAAGTTATCTTTGTTTATGTCATTTGATAATAGAGCTAGTATTCTCATACTAGATATCATCTATTGACATAAGTAGGCATCTGTATCAAAGGATATAGTCAATCATAAGCTTTGCTAAATGGTTACCTTGTTAACCATCTTGGTAAATTGTTTCTTACTCATAGAGCACATTTTTTAGTACAGGTCTTAAGAATTTCTTTCAACCCTTTAATATTCCTCTTCTTTAGATATGCTTAATGAGTTACAATTTTTCATTCTTGAAGCAGTTTTCTCAAAGCTCCAAATGGATCCTACCTCTTGTCAATGAAGGAAAAACTTATTGGGGAAGAAATGAATGCTTAAAAGGGTAAAATGGTTCAACCATTTTTTCCCTAATATGTCATTTGAGGACATTCTCTTCCCCCTTTTAGTGTGATCATTGTCCTCAATGATCAGATGTTGAAGTTCCCCTGAACTTCTTAACATCGTTCACAAATGGAAAATTACCCCATGAGTGTAGGGTCTCATATAAACTTCTAGTTTCTCCTTTCGATTTTTCAATCCAAGTTCTTATTACTACCATTTATGGTCTAATAAGAAGAGAAACTTGTTGGCTTTTAAGCTTTAAGTGCTTGGCCTTGCTGAACAGGCATGCCATGGGAATTATGGAACTTGGGGGTCCATACACAAGACTCGAAGTTAAAGCTCCTCTTCCTAAGTTAAATTTTGTTGGCTTTTGAATCAAGCCAACATATAAAAAGCATAAAGGATAATGGCTATTGAGTCACATATCCTCAATATACCATTAAACTTTTATGCTTTTGACTTCAGAGTTAGAAGTCATTTCCTATTCTAACCTTAAACTTAGAGAACTTAATTTCTTTCTCATGTCCCATCAACCCATGCATATGAGATTCAATTCATGCATACATGGTGTAAGCCAATAACAGGTACATCTTTCCTTGAGGTTGTTGTAGCATGCATAAGGTCCAATGGTTGAACCCCTCCTTAAAGCATGCATGGAATTCAGACTTGGAACTCCATATAATGCAGGAATATATGCTTGTGCTTTCCATTCATGTTCATACCATGCTATGATGGATATTTCATTTCCATTCTTTGACAACCTTCATGTGGTGAGTCCATTATGTGCTAATAGAAAAGCCCTTCCTATTTTTATATGCCTTAAATGTAGCACTTAAATAAGTAAATTCATGCATCATTTAAAAGTGCATGTGGACCTCACCTACTTCATTTAGAATGCATTTCTCTAGCATGGTAACATAAATGAGAAAAATGAGCTATAATACTTATCTCCGTTATAGCTTCGTCCATCCTTTGATCCTTTGCAAGAGGACGCTTGCCCATTTGAATACTTTGAAAGGTTGGGCCATTACATCTTTGGTTATCGTGCATGTCTTTCAATAGAGGGACCAAAGCTCAAAACTCGATAGTAGCTCAAAGGGTCCTTAAAAGTGTATCTCTTCAAAACTCATCTCTCCATCGTTCAAGATTTACTTACTTAGAGTATGCCCAAAGTATGCATCTATATTTGCAAAAGCTTTAAGGTTGCATGAATGCATGCTTACACTTAAATAAATACTTTCCGAAATCCATGGTGATATAACTAGTCCATGGGCTATAAAGCATTTAGCCTTTGCATCACATGATGTATTCTTATACATGATGAATTCAAATATATGCAAAAGAAACAGAAAGAACTTAACTTAATCAATGCTTTCCTTTGATTATGCTTGAAAGTGAAGATGGCATACCCTCCCTATTGTCATACGTATCAATTTTGTTGTCCTCCGTAATAGAGTTGAGCTGTAACTTCAATCAAAGAAAGTATGTTTTCTTCTTTGGCTCTCCCAACAAGCATAACATGTTAATTTATTTATATGACAATCTATGGAGAGCAAAAAATAAGAGAAATAATCCTACACAATAGGCATTCGATCGTCATTTCCTTAAATAAAGAGAGAGGAACTACGCAATACTTCTAAGTCATTGAAGGGACGTCTTGATCGTTCACAATTCCTTCTGCACACTACGAAATACTATTCTAAGTCAAAATCCATTCTTTCAGGCAACAAAAACGGGGGCCGATTATCCCACATAAAGAGTTTCTCAAAAAAATCTCGAGCATAAGAATATGAGCGCACACCTTCAATTCTTAACGAACAAAGAATTCCCGCGGCATCTTGGCCCATTGCATCACTTGTCTGCCTGTGGGCTAGCTAACAGTGGCTGATGTCCCGTAGGGGGACACATAAAGATGGGGTCACATAAAGAGGGGGTCACATGTCCATCATAAAGAGGGGGTCACATGTCCATGATTTTTGCAAAACCTAAGGCTACAATGCATATGTGTACAGAACGGCTCGCATGTTCGATCAACACAACTCTCAAGATAAATATACGAGAGAGACTGGCTCGGATACCAATGTTGTGTAATTAACACTTCTATCTAAAAGTATAAATCCTAAGAGACTAAACAACTAGCAAGACCACCAAGGTGCTCTCTCCAATGTTGTGTAATTAACACTTCTATCTAAAAGTATAAATCCTAAGAGAGTAAACAACTAGCAAGACAACCAAGGTGAAGAGAGAGCACGTCTCCACCCAACCAACTCCAGCCATATATATACCTCAAGGCCAAGGGGGGGGGGGGGGGGGGGGGGATGAGGAGAGCTTGCCAAGTGTCCTCTCCACATGGATTCTAATCCAAGCCCTTCTAACCTTGGAAATCACATGGCCTTCACATGGATTCTTAAAAGGACTTCTCCCAAGCTTGTATGTACAAGTCTCAAGGCTTGAGAGGCCTCCTTAAGGGTTAAATACCATACCCTTAGGAAATATCAATCCTAAGGGTCCAAACCCTTCAATTGGGAGTAGATAAACCCAAATAATTCAAGGGTTCAAACCACACTCTTGGAGACACTTTCCCAAGGGTTTCCCAAGTGGTTTTGGACCCTCAAAACCCATGTCTTTGGCCATAGTTATACAACACTAGGGGAGGGATTTTAGCTGATGGCATGGGCCTTTTAAAACCTATCTTGACGTTTTTCCAAGAATCATGCAAAAGGTCAAGTGTCCTCTCCACATGGATTCTAATCCAAGCCCTTCTAACCTTGGAAATCACATGGCCTTCACATGGATTCTTAAAAGGACTTCTCCCAAGCTTGTATGTACAAGTCTCAAGGCTTGAGAGGCCTCCTTAAGGGTTAAATACCATACCCTTAGGAAATATCAATCCTAAGGGTCCAAACCCTTCAATTGGGAGTAGATAAACCCAAATAATTCAAGGGTTCAAACCACACTCTTGGAGACACTTTCCCAAGGGTTTCCCAAGTGGTTTTGGACCCTCAAAACCCATGTCTTTGGCCATAGTTATACAACACTAGGGGAGGGATTTTAGCTGATGGCATGGGCCTTTTAAAACCTATCTTGACGTTTTTCCAAGAATCATGCAAAAGGTCGTTCTAATCACCAATCTAGCACCAATGTCATGGATGATGAGGAAAAGCAAGTAGATCCAAGGAAATCACAATCTCGTTTTTATCATTGCATAGATGAGGGCTTAAATCTAAATGATATGGGACAAGGGTGATCTTGTGTGCCTAATGAAACTTCGAGGTGAATCAAAAAGAAAAATTTGGATACACAAAAAAACTAGGATCTCTAACACTATATATTGAGTATGGTTCAACCTCTTTGTGTGATTGCAAGGCTTTGGGTAAGTTTGCTTTTGTATTCTCAACATATGGTGTTTTGCGTTAAGTACTTTTTAATAACGAGGGTAATGTTGCTTTGCGTGGGATTCATTGGTAGAGAAGAGTGATGGTTCCCTCTCTAGATTTTGGTAGTGCTATGACCATCCATTGTCTGTGCTTAGCCGCGGGGTTACTGAGGATTATGATAATATGTACAAACTTCTAGACTTTTCTCTCAACTTATGTAGAGAACCAAAAGGAGGCTTCTCTTGCTTAAATTTTTGCTAAGAAAAAACTTTGGATAAAATCAAATGAAGGTTCCCATTCTGAGAACCAATCACTTCAAGATATGCTATATGTGTGCAACACTCTCTACCTATGTGTATGGATAAAGATGTAGAGACGGTGGATTCTCAAAACTCAATGAGTAGAGAAACTTGCAAATTCTTCAAAAGTTAGAGCAATGCATGAGACAAAGTGATCTCTCAAAAATAGAAAAATGAATACAATGAGAGAGAAAACATTGCTTTGCAATCTAGTACAAACAAAAATGGGACATGCTAATTACACCGCTAGGTAGAGTGGAGAAAAAGCATGCAAAAAATGAGATAAGCAAGTGAAGGGGCTGATTGTTGGAGTTTATTTCTTCCCTAAAACAAGAGGAAAATTGTGCAATCCATACCAGGCATGAAACAAATGAAAAATTATGCGTATGTTAAAGTTTATCTTTTCCTATAAATTAGTTGATCACTCACCAATCCATGTAGGTAAACTTTTTGTAGGTATTGTAAAATTCCTTATTGAAATTGATATTGTTAGATATCTTGACTTGATTCCCCCACATTTAGTCTTCTTTTTAATTGGTCAACTTTAAAAACTCATAGATGAGTCATTCGTTAAATTTGATACTTGATTCTCAATAGAACGTGGAATGGGAGGAAAGGAACACACTACTTATGCTATTACATAAAATGGGAAATTCATTAAATTGAAAACTGAAATAATCATACCATTCTTGACCTAGATATTTCCACAAGTGAATTGGGCCTCGTTTCCATTGATGTTCAATTGAAGATGAAGCAGCTATGGGTTGCCTTGTTTCCATTCATTAGATGAGTTTGTTACCCATTATCATTGCACATCAACGTGTTCTCATTCTATCTTCTATTAATCAAATCGAATCAGAATCAATGAGCAAATTTACTACCACATCATACTCAAAAAGGTTAGAAAATACCTTCATTGAGATACTTGAATGTTGTCTTGATTGAATGCAATTGAGATATTCCATCTTTTTGCATCAATTGATAAAGCACAATAACCCTATATGCTAATTTAGGTATTTAGATTTAGTATAATTTTGGTTTAGCTAAATAGAACTTTATTCTATACTTGATTATCATCACTCGAAATGAATTTAACATTAAATGCCCTTGATTTGCTTAATCTTTTTGTAACTTGTTAGGACATACTTCTTCAAAGCATCCAAAAGGTACTACCTTCAAAGGAGCTACATACAATTATCCTTATAAATGACTTTGATACTTCTTGATTTCTTTGATTACTTCTTCATAATCACCTATAATTATCATGTCATCCAGGTATATGCATAAATAAACATATGCCTCACTATTTCTTTCGAAGAATAGTGAGGCATCAACCTTGCTTTCATTGTGTTTACAACTAATTAAATAGTCTACAAAAGTTTGATTTCTTGCTCTTGGGGCTTCCTTGAATCCATAGATTTCCTCCTATATCCTAGAAATGATATCAATCCTATTTTAGATATATCTCACATTTTTATGGTGTTTATAGAACCAGCCATTAGCCTCTATATGGAAGAACTATAGGGAATATGTAGTAGGGTAGTCATACATTAATAAAAGCATAGAACCATAAAATCTAATAGGTTCTCTGATATTAAAAGCATGTATTTTAACTTTTTTGAAGTGTTAAACAATGACAATTCCATTTTTCTAGAAGGCTTGGACAACATTCCAACAGTGGTAGATGGATTATTATTGATATAACTTGGCATAATTGGATGACAAAATGAAAGCATTTGATATGTGTGTTCAAGTTTGTACATGTGCATGCCTCGATATGTATAATTGTGTGCAATTCCATTTAATCTCATGAGAGTATATGTGCATGTATGTATGTGTGTGAGCATGTATATATGGACAATGTGAACCTAAAACATGTAGGTGTGAATGCCCATTGAACTCATGTTTCTTAGTGTGAAATCAAATTGACATAAAGAAAAACATAAAAGAAATGTAAATGTAACATTTGTAACGAGTCCTATAAAGTGTTGTTGAAAGCTAGCTATGGGCAATCCTTGACTTGCAATTGTTAGAGGCATAAAAATTGATCATTCTCGCGAGGGAAGAAATTTCTATTTTTGATCATTACCAACAAGCATAGAAATCATAGATCTCATGTGTATATGAGATACTTCCCATTTAACAATCACAATCATGCGAGTCAATTAACACTAAGACTTATCTCCTTCATCATAGCATTATGAGTTATATTGTTCTTCATACATTACCTACAAAAAATGTCACGAGATATCATACTTTCGTGAGAGGAAATTGTTTTTAATTTTAGTGTCATAAAAATTAATACTACTATTGTCCATACCTTTCATATGCTATTTTGGGTATTGATGGATTGTGAGTAATTTTAGAGATTATGGTTAGGATATATCATGACTAAACACATGTATTTTGATAGGTGAAAGTATTGTTATTCATTTTGGAATATGTTCTTTAAGAGAACATAAGTTTATATTCTCAAAAACAAGAATCATTATATGTACATGAGTATAATAGATTTTGTAAAAGATATTTCCCATGGTCTTGTCAACAGGAGATATTTTGCATGAATTGGATAACCATGTTGGACTAAATTTGGAACACCAAATATGCATGATCAAGATGAATATTGTGAGATGGGGATTTAGAAGGGATGACCTTGTGATATCTTAATCCATCATTGAAGCACATAGAGAATACCAATCTATGCAATTGTGATTGAAATTGATATTGGTTGATCGTACATAATTGTGTGATTGAGATTGTGTTTGTCAAGGGAGCACTAGATTATGCTCGCTGACTACACTAGACAAGGTTTTGGAAAATACTTTTGATTACAAGAATACCCACATAGGGAAAAAACAAGATATCTTGATTACAAGAGTTCCTTTCAGGGAGATGAGATAAACATAGGAAATAACTAGAAAATATCTTGTATTGCGAGATTACAACAGAACAAGAAAGGATGTCCAAAAACTAGACTAGAAAAGAATAGAATAAGGATCAAGAAAAGAAGAAAAAATAGAATTGGAACGTGGAAAGCTCTTATTTGGAGATGGTGAATCCTTGAGCTCCCAAGACTGGCATTGGCCAGTATCCAAATGTATGTGGCCAACTCCTCCTTATATAGGTGTTCAAGGGCAATTATTAAAGGCAGTTCAAAGGTGGCTACAATGTGATGATGTCACTAATTTAAACAAGACCTCCAGATATCAAAGACTAGCAAGTAGAAAGTTTATTTTAGGGTTTTGCATGGTCTCAATGCAATGGAAGCATTGGTTTCATCAAAATCTGAACAAATCATGAGATGTAAAAGTCACATGGAGGCTACGGTTCAATATAGTTTCCTTTTCCCATGATATCACCTCCCCCTCAAACGACCATTTCCATGAGGAGTGGTCATATGGATCAAAGCGGGGTGGTTGTAGGACAATCCTTTATATAATGATCCTTTGCATCGAGACAATGTTGACATTGTAGATGTACCCTCAGGAAGAGAGTATTTTACTTGTACAAGTCCAATTCACCACAATGATATCACATTAAATGCCTCATATATGTAGGTCTATTTTGATGATTCTCCTCTCTTTTATGTATATTTCACGTACTAGCATAAAAGGTGTCAAGAACTTAATTCTTACCTCTCTTTTGGGTTCCGTCAAGGTAATAACAGTTGCACACCGTGTGGCCACTTTCACAACAAAACTGATATCTCATTATGTTGTGGTAGTTCATGTGAAAATGACCACTATCATTGCATGTGGTAAACCAAAATTTCCTTCATATATCATGAGATGTTTGTAACTCCTCCACTTCTCCATGAAGTTGGGCCACTAAATCTTCCTTCTAACGTGTAGGTGGCGGGACTATCTTTTCTTCATTTTGACTTTGTTGCATCTTTAGCTCTTCTAATTCCTTTCTAAGTTGGTCAATTGGGTCAAGATTCGCAACATAATTTGCTTGAGTCCCTCCTTCAAAGTGATTCCTAGAATCCTCTATGCGAGAGGTAGCTGCTAAAAAATCATTTAGTGTGGCATTTCAATGCTTTGCATGTTGAAAAGTGGCCTTTGTATATTGCTTGTACCAATTATCTTCAAGGCCCTCCAATGTAGAAGGAAATAGCACCAACATTGCATCCTCGCAATTTTGAAGTCCACCAATGTCGCATAAGGAGATAAATCTTCTTATGTGGTCATTTGCATCTTTGTAAGATGATCGCTTAAAGGTGGGGAATTTATTGTTCAACCTTGAGAGTAGGTTTGAAATTTCCTCCATTGGCACTTCTGCTTACTTTGAAGTATCTGAAGAGAAATCCAATGTCCTACCATGCCTCTCTTTTGAGAGTGGGATAGTCAAATTAATAGACAACTTTAAGGGTAGAGAGGATCTAAGTTGACTGGTTGAAAGATGACTTCTTGAGGCTCCTTTGTACACAAACAAACTCTCTATTATTTGAGTGTGGGTCATGTAACCACTCACAAGATGCAAAAGTCCATAAAGAATAATGCAAAACAACAACTATTTACTGCATGAGGTACCTCACACAGAAAATGCAAGGGTCCCACCATGCATACCAAACTATAGAGGGTGTAACTGTGTCTATGATTCGAGTAATCCTTCTAGTCAATGGGAGTTCTCCTTAGGGAAGTATACCCTGTAACATGATTGTGTGAAAATATCACAAGAAAGAAGCAAAGGCACATTGGACACAGTGAAGGCACAAAGGTAGACTATGAGTAGAAAAATTAAGAAACTTATGCCACTTTTATAAGATTGAAAATGAAACATTAGATAGTATCATAAACTCGACACAAGGTAGGTATCAAAACTAATATTTGTCTTCTGCAAATAAGTTTCAGAACTATGATACACTCCAATTTTCATGGCCTATCCTAGAATACCCAATCTCATGGTCATGCCAACTACCACCAAACTACAAAGCTGCCACATTGTTTCCACCAAAAAGAGGCATCTTCCATAGTGGATAAACTTCCACTAATGAGTGGAGAGTAACCATTGAGTAGCACTATAAAAAACACACTCAGGAAAATCTTGACAACGTCCATAGTGACACAAAAAGACCGAAATTGACAAGAAGCTAGAGTCGAGTGGAAAGGATTTTGTGCATATCTCTCAACTTCATAAACCTCTAGATCTCCTTCTCCATTGATCAATTTTCAAAACAATAGCAAACTACTTCTTGTATAGATCGTGAGGCCAAGAGAGTGGCGTCCATTGAATCCAATCATTTATTTCACCATCACGACTTGCTACATGCATGCCGCTTCTAACGAACAAAAGTGAAGGAATAGTATGCTAGTCCTAGGAGATTGGTCTAGTTATGGCTTTAACAACCAAATAACTTGAAAATGGCTTATATACTTTCGAATTTAGCTTTGAATATGAGCCTTTCCATCATTATGAATCCACAATCCAATCCATCATTTTTGATAGACCCCTTGATTTAGGATCCTGCAATAGAGAACAATCGTAGTCCTAGAAGGGAAGATAATGTTATTGTGTACACAAATCACAATAACTTAGAGTATTCTATGACCACTCGCATCCTCAATAGAAGGCGATCTTGATGGAGTAATGTTTTATCTAGGTTCGACTTTGTCATAACATACTGTCGAAGACACCATCAATGTCAGTCAAATGCCTTGTCAAGAAGATTTACCTTGCACCAAAGAAAGGTGAAGAGGCCTTTGATCATCAAGAGAGTGTATTACTCAAGCTTGATCATCTCCATGTAGGAGCTATTTCTTCAAACCATCATGAAGATTCAGCCTTGAATCATTTGATCCGTGAGACCCTAGCACAAGATGAATTGTTTTGTACTATTAAGTATAAAACTCAAGAAGGAAAAGTTCAAGAAGTAAATTAATTTTACAGAAATGATGGGTTACTAATCTATGAGAACCTAGTGTATGTCCCTCTAACAAATCCTAGGGTCTAATTACTTCAACAATGTCAAGATAACCTTGCATTAGGACATTTCTGAGTGAATTAAACAATAGAGTTCATATCAAGGGAGTTTTTGTGGCCTCAAATCTGGAAGGAACTAAAATAATATTTCCAAACATGTGACACTTGCAATAGATCTAAGGTATGTTGACATAAACCTCATGGCCTCAATTGCAACCTTTACTTATTCTAGGAAGGTCATGGGCTTCGTTATATAAGGATTTCATCAGAGGTCTACCAAACTCAGATACATATGATGCCATTCTTTTTATAGTAGATAGATTTACAAAGATGGCACACTTTTATTCCAACTATCAAGGAAATCATAGGTGCAGCCACTACTACACTTTTTCTTAAATACATCTTCAGGCTTCATGGATTGCCTGATGATATTGTGAGTGAAAGAGGTCTCTAGTTCATATTCAGCTTTTGAAATCGTCTTTGCAAGATCCTTGGTGTTCATGTTAAACTATCTACAATGAATCATCCACAAACTGATGGACAAATAGAATGAGTGAATCAAGTCGTAGAGCAATATCTATGTTGCATTAGCAACTATCATCAGAATGATTTGTTTGAGCTTTTACCCTTTGTAGAGATTCCCTATAACAATAGTGTTCATGTGTCCATGAAATGAAATCCTTTCTTTGCAAATTATTAACAACATCCAAGGATGCATATGTTGGAAATCAATGTCACATCAGTCCAAAATCCTATCAGGGCAGAAACACCAATTTTGGTACTTAGTCATTTTTGGCAAAAAAATTGGGTAAGATTTTTATGAGACTATCTTGTAGAGCTTGAAGAGAGCTTTCTAAAGGTATATGACATGAAGCCACCAGAGATCAAATTTGGGAGAAAACCAAAACCCTAATTTTCTACAAATTTAGGGTTTTGACCTCATTTGATAGCTCTCAGTTTGGAGGTCATGAAAATGTAATCAATTCATTCATCAGGTGGTCAGATATGTGAAAAAGCAAGTCAAAACGAATATTCAGTGATTAAATTAAAATAATGCTATGATCTTAAAATAAAGCATGTTTTACCGATAGCTTTTCAATAAAATGAGCGATCTCAGATTTTTTTCGCATTTTTCAGCTTTTTGTAAAATTGATCGCAAGAAGTTATCATGTCTACAAATTAGAGCATTATGGTCACTTTTAAAAGAATCCAATGCCAACTTTGGACTCTCTTGGAGGAGTTCTAGCTGATGCACACATCGGGTAGCCATGGTGCACATATGGGTAGCTATGGAGGAGCTATTGAAGCTCATGAGGAGAAGCCATGAAGTTCTTCCTAGAGAAGAGTGTGCTCACAATCTTGCTTATGGAGAAGACTTACCTATCAACATCTTGGTGGTGTGGATCATTCATTGTAAATTTTGTACATACACTCTTCCATCTATTTCTGTTCACATAGAGTGGTTGAGATTTTGACTCCAACATTGTAAATTGAGGTTTGTATATATGATGGTGTGAGTAAGCAGTGGCTTACGTAACACTTTGAACATGTTTTGTAATCTCTCTCTATCTTTGTCTCATCATTGTATGATTAAGTGTGGTATGTTCATGTTTATCAATATTAATAGATATTGGAATCTATGTTGTAGATCGTGGAAACCTATGCACCTGTAGAATTAGTTATGGGCCTCCCTAATTTCCAACATTTGGTATTAAAGCTTCCAAGATACCAACATATAGTTGTATAGCATCTTCTATCATTTGACATATGACATACACACCACTTACTCTAGATTAGTAGAGATTTGGGAATTAGACAATTCAATCACATGTTTATTGATGAGTGTGGAGTATGAAGTTGATGATCTGTTAGCAGCCAAATACTTTTGGAAAAGTAACGTTACTTTACAGAAGTAGTGTGTGAAGGCCAAGACTTGATGAAGAGAAGGCTACTTCGAATTCAAGGAAAAGGAATGGTTTGGAGAAGACAAAGGGACCATATCAACATCAAATCATGAGTATTCGTTTCTACTATTAGATTGTCATTTGTACATCATATCGTAGAATAGCAATTATCAAGAGATTTGAAGGATTCAAGAAGTGGTTCTACACACTTTCATTAGTTTGAAAGTTAAAAGCATTAGCGACATCAAAATAGGTATCTAGAGGTTGTTCTTGACACTTTTGATAGATCTCTTTCATGGCAAGAAAGCTCATCTAAGAAGACAAATTTGGAGATCATATCATATTTGTTTTCAACCAACCCAGAATTGAAAGTTTGTTTGATCAAAGTCTGTAACTAGAAAGGTAATTCAGTATTCAACATATGAGGAGATGGAGCAGAGATGGTGGAAGCATGTTTTATCTTCTATGTTCACTTTCGTTTATATATCATGTTTATTTTGTTTCTTACTCTTAGCACTAGAGTAAGAGAAAAATTCATTTGAAGAAGTTAAGAGTGCCTACTACTTCAAAATGAAGACAACAAAAGGTGTGGAAGAGAAGTTTGAAGATGTTAACATCATCAGGTGGAAGAAAGATGCAGAAAAGAAAATCCAACAATTCCAAAGGGAAAGTAAGACTTCCTTTCCTCTTATATTTTCCATATACTTTTCCTACTTTTATCCTCTACATCCAAAGAAAAATCTACAAGAACACCTTGTGTTAAAAAGATAATTTAAAGAAGAAGCAGTTTCTTGTTTTGCATTATACTTGGTCTTAGTAGGTTTTGACAAAGAATTACATTGAGAGAAAGAAAAACAAAACATATCTAAGACAATTTATATGTTTTAACTTATATGTGTATGATTTATGTATAAGTTGAAGATTTTGAGCAGACTGCTTATATGTTCCCTCAAAGAAATCTTGGAGTGTCAATTCAGAGCTACTTGGTATATCAAAAGTTACATAGAAGTATATTGCTTCTTTATCTAACTCTTGAGTTGAAAGATTATTTATAGCAGATGTTGGAGACTTGGAGTGAGGTGGTTTTTGTTTTGAAAAGGAAAATTCAGATTTTGTGATGTACCAGTCAGATGGAGAATCTACTTTCTATGATTGTCTTGACTTTTGGATACATGCTTGCATTCAAAAAGGTGTTGCATCAGATCCTATCACTTGATTGATAAGTGGAATTAACCAAAAGAAAGTCAAGCAGATACTATCACATTTCACATGAGAAGAATATTAAGATATGAAGTATCAACGTGCAGTTTTTGAAGTTCTCAAGGTGAGGGTTTGTGCACTTATGTTTCAAGTAGGAGTTGAAGATTCTTGGAAAGGATCTAGTTGAAGAAAATTTTTACAAATTTATTTAAGAAGCATGGATACTTAGAGACATTCGAGTTGGAAATCAAACATTCAATCATGAAGGTTTGATGAGAGTAGATTCTACACAGGTATTTTGTTGGAGAGATCTTGTAAGATTTTGATAGATCTTGTATGATCTTGAATATCTTGAGTATTTTTGAGTTAGATGTTTATCATTTGTTTGTAAAATTCTTAGCATTGGAAGAAGTAAGTCAAAGATTCAGATTCTATGAGATTAATGTTGCAGAGAAATAGAAGAAGATACTTGTTATGTTGCAGAAGATTATGAATCCTAGAATGCTTTCAGAAAGGTTTTTGTTATAATAAGAGCTAACCTTATTCTAGATTTTTGAAAGCTGAGAAATGGTAGGGAAAGCTATTGGCATGTGTACAATGCTAATAAAAGGGTTTATATATTTTCTTTTCAGATACATGTATTGATCATTGAAGATCAGATTTATTGAAAGAAGGAAGACGTCACAAATTTCATAAAATCTGATTTACTTTAAAGGAATTTGGATACTAGTGTTAAATCATCCAAGGGAGGGGTGATGAAACATGAAGACTTATTTTCAGCTATATGTTAAAGGATGCAGAATCATGCCTACAGGTATTCCTATATTTCCTTTGTCAGTTTCTCTTTATGTTCTAACTCTTCAAGAACAGGAAGAAGGAGAATGTGTGAAGAAAGTTCCTATTAGGTGTTTAAGTTGTGAGTTGTTACTCACAAGTCCTAGGATAGATTTAATTTTTTATTTTGTTTAGTGTATTTACATGACACAGTAGAAGTACGTTGCGAAACCTTTCTTAAGGTAAATGCAAATATGTGAGTCCTAGTGTATGCTAACAGGTTTGAGAAGACAAGAGATAGCAGATTCAGAGTCAAGTCATGCTACATATGTTGTCAAACAGTGAATACTTGATGTATATTAACACTATTTGATATCTAGTTCACATATTTTCTCAGGTATTATGGTTCATATTCAAAAAATTCAAACTTTTGAAGTTTGAAGAAGTTCAAATTCAACTTCAAAGAAGACTTTTGAAGAAAAATTTTGAAGATCAATCTTGAAGGACAAGTTTGAAGCTTATGTAAGTTTGCAAATGAATGAAGCTGCATATCCAATTCAATTTGTACCAATATGACATTGTAGGTAGCATTGTTGGAAATCAATGTCACATCAGTCCAAAATCCTATTAGGGCAAAAACCCAAATTTTGGTACTTAGTCATTTTTGGCACAAAAATTGGGTAAAATTTTTATGAGCCTATCTTGTAGAGCTTGAAGAGAGCTTTCTAAAGGTATATAACATGAAGCCATGAAAGATCAGATTTGGGAGGAAATACTTACCCAAATTTTCTGCTCATTTAGGGTTTTTACCTCATTTGATAGCTCTTAGCTTGGAGGTCATGAAAATGTAATTAGCTCATTCATCACGTGGCTAGAGATGGGAAAAAAGAAAGTCAAAACCAATATTCATGGATTAAATTAAAATAAAGCTACAATCTTAAAATAAAGCATGTTTTAGTGATAACTTTTCCACGAAACCAGCGATCTCAGATTTTTTCGCGTTATTTCAGCCTTTTTGTAAAATTGATCGCAAGAAGTTATCATGCCTATAAATTAGAGGCTTATGGTCACTTTTAAAAAAATCCAACGCCAACTTTGGACTCTCCTGGAGGATTTCTAGCTGATGCACACTTGGGTCTGCCATGATGCACATATGGACAGCTATGGAAGATCTATTGAAGCTCATGAGGAGAAGCCATGAAGTTCTTCTTGCAGAAGAGTGTGCTCACACTCTTGCTTATGGAGAAGACTTACCTATGAGCAGCTTGGTGGTGTGGATCATCTATCTACATGATGTATTTGAAGATTGTCTTCTACATGAAGATTTTGGTGTACTTCAAAGACATTGGATGGAGCTTAACATAAGATTGCATCTTATGTTAACTATTCAGGTACGCATTCTCTTTATGCGCATAGGTACTACTTGAAACTAATGTAGGTGGTGGCATCCGTATTTGAAGGAGTCCTATTCGGCATACATAAAGGAGAATCAGTACATGCATGCTACATGCATCAGATGAGGTGTTAGAGAAGGTGTTTACACATGAGTATGAGGATATTTGTCAACAACATGTTAGCATTCTATGATAATTATGTAAGTATGTGATCTTTCATACACACATCTGATTTAGGGCCTTCCATAGCCTGAAATCAGATTATGGTTTGCGGAATATCAATTTCCAACTGATCTTTCCTCTTTCTGTCACTCATATTCACTCTTCTACAACCTATCAGGTCATATGTCTCATACATATTCAGATTTATGTCCCTACATCTGAATATTCTTGTAAATTTTGTACATACACTCTTCCATCTATTTCTGTTCACATAGAGTGGTTGAGATTTTGACTCCCACATTGTAAATTGACATTTGTATATATGATGGTGTGAGTAAGCACTGGCTTACGTAACACTTTGAACATGTTTTCTAATCTCTCTCTTTATTTGTATTATCATTGTATGATTAAGTGTGGTATGTTCATGTCTGTCAATATTGGAAGATACTGGAATCTATGTTGTAGGTCCTGGAAACCTGTGGGAGGTCTGGAATTAGTTATGGGCCTACCTAATTTCCAACAGCATATACAACTCTCAAATCCTTTCAAGAACCCAACAACTAAAGATAAGGCCTAGTATCTTATGGATATTCACAAAGAACTCAAGGAAGAGATTCATAGAGATCAAGAACATACAAGTATTATCCAAATTAGCATCAGGTTCAAAATCCTTCCTATCACATTGGGGATAAAGTGTAGTTACTCAAAAATAATTTTCAAACTTTGAGGCCTTGTTCAAAGCTAGACCATCATATATTTGGTCCATTCACCATCTTGGCCAAGATTAATCTGGTCACTTTCAAGCTCCAATTACCAAGTACCATGAGAATACATCCCGTTTTCATGTACCTATGTTGGAACCATATCAGATTTCACCATCAAAGGAGGACATACCTAGTCCTTCACCACCTATCGAGATTGATGATCATGAGGAATTGTAAGTCAAGCATGTCCTAGATTTAAGAATATCATGAGGAATATTGGAGTAACTTGTTCATTCAAAAAAATACGACATCAATGATTGCACTTGGGATCCTGCAAAGAACCTTTCAAGAGAACCAATCATGGTTCGAGAATTTCATAAGAAAAAACCAATGAAGCCGAGACCAAAGATCAGGACCACTCGTCATGGAACTCGTCGCTTGATGGGGAGGTGATGTCATGGACAAAGAAAACCATCCTTAACCTCAGATTCCATGTGACTTTTACATCTTATGTTTGGTTTAGAATTTGAAGAAATCAATGGTTCCATTGTGGTAGGAACACCCGAAACCTAAGATCAACTATCTTTTTGCTTGATTCTCACATCTAGAGATCATGTTTCGAATCGATGAAATCATTGATGAAATCATCAGTTTGTAGCCACTTTTGATGAACTTCCCTTGAAAACATATATAATGAGGGGTTGACCACATACTTACTAAATCTTCCCTATGGTCTTAGGAGCTCACAAGGACGTGATCACCAAGTAAGTACTTTTCTTCTTCTAGTACTAAGGCGTCTTCCTCGTAGCCATCTTTCCTTCTCCTCTTGTCATCTCATAGTATAAGATATTGTCTAGTTATTTGTTGTATGTAGTTCATCTCCGTGAAGGGACTTCTTGTAATCAAGAGACCTTGCTTCATACTTATAAACCCAGGTTGTGGCATCTTTTGCATCATCTTGAGTTGCGTTATCTATGCCTATCGGTCCTTGGTTTGGGAGCTCTTGTATAAGTATTATTTCTTGTATTATTTTCCTTATTGTGTGATCTTGTTATCTGAAGTATTTTTCCAAATCTTGTCTACTATATTCATAGAGCACAACCTAGTGCTCCCCTTAACAATATGTACATAAATCACACATAATCAAACACTTTTAGATGGGCCATATGTCTATATGTATCAAATTCAATAGATTATTTGTACTTACTCCTTCCCTATTAATTTGGATCTTTTGGATAATGAGGGGAGGATTCAAATTCAAATCTCATTCATGATTTCTAATTCTTGAATGCTTGCTTCATGATGTTCCAAGTAGCATCCATACGATGGTTTAAATTAGAATAAGGTTGAAGCTTGTATTTCAACATCATCCAAGTCATACTCATAACTCTATCTATAGTAAACTGAAAATATTAAAAGGCATCCTCTTCATGTAGTAAAAATATTGATTATCTTTTAGTTGATTTCTAAAATAAGGTAAAGGTTATCAGACCAAAATATTGGAGAAGTTGCTTTGGAATCTTTTTAATGTACTAAGCCTTGGGAGAGTTTAGCATCCTCATTTATAGATACCTTGGATTCTCTCCATAGATTCGATTGCACAAATTTTCTTCCATTACTTTAGTGTTGACTTGATAGTTCCCAACATTGCACAACGATGGTTCTACGTAGACATTTATACAACCATCACATCTTAGAAGGTAGTGGCCTTTGGTACATTTTGATAATTCTATGGGCTTCATATGTGAGCTCACCTAAAGGAGACTTGTGATGCACTCGGTTTTTTTTTAAGACATTCCATAAACTGGGTAGTATCTATTGGACACCATTTATGAGACAATTAGTTTTTATTATAAAATTAATTTTCATGATACATAATAACCTTGTCAATGTCTCTTACTTTAAAGCAAAATGATCCAAAATATACTTGAATCAAACAAACCTTGTATTTACTTGCATGGGGATTTCTTTTTTAATCCATTTCTCTTCTGTCTACATGATGAACCTTGATCTCTCTAGGTGTTACCTAGTCTTTTACGTGCAAACTTAAGGTAGAAAAATTTGTGCAATCTAATTTTACTTATGAGGGCTTAGCCTAGGCCTTGAAGTAAATTCCATCCTTTCAATCAACATGTTATCGTAAATTGGATATCTCATAGAGATAAACAAAGAAATTATAAAGCTTAAGAGTCATCCTATCATGTTCTATACAGGTACTCTAGTTATACTTTTTTGAACATAATGTATAGAATACATAGGAGAATATTCAAATGCATTCGTAATTTGCAAGTATTTTCCTTCTTTAGATATGTATAGTCGGTCGGATTCTCTAGGGATAAGACTCCTTTTGATCTATCTCTATGTATCAAGATCTTACATTGATGGCATTAAAAAAGAGTTCCTCGTGGAGGTGAATGTTCCAAAGAATTGAAATAGGTACGCAAAAGAAATCTAGGACTCACTAAGAAAGGATTTGTAGGTACTATCTTGTTTGCTTAGAAAAGTGTATGAAGACCTTTTTAAATTTTGGTTAGGTCCAAGATAGGATCTATGGATGTAAATCTTACATTTCAAATAGATTTTAACAAACCTTTTGAATTTTGAGCTTTATTTTATATATTGTTTTCATCAACCTAAGTGTTCCAACCACCTCAAACACATTTCTAGAATAGAGTACCACATCACCATTGGAAGAAAGTTGAGAAATGGGTTCAACTCAAGTGTTGTGTGCACCAAAAATGCCAAAGGTAAAGAGACATTAGATAACTTGGAAGCCAAAACATATAAATCAAGAGCGAAAATGCTCTTATCATCTTATTATGAGGTGAGGTCATCCAATAGAATGAAATCCTTACTATAATGTGAACATACATTTCATTCATATCAAAGCACCATTTCTTACATAATTCAAGTCATTTCATCTAGTGAGCCGAACTCATTTAGAGAAAGTCAAATCTCTCAAGGATAATGGGACTTAGAATCTAGTGTGCAGAACTATGGGCATGAAGAATATTGGAATCAAATGTGTCTATAAGGAAAAGATGCATGAACATCAAAACATTCCCGTGTACAAGGCTTGGTTGTTTTTGGAATGTTTTCTTCAAAAGTATGGCATATAATTTGAGGAAACATTCATCACAGTTTCTAAATGACTAACAAAAATATACTTTTCTTCATTTTATTCTAGTTAATGATTCATGATCCAACAATTTTATTTGAAGGATGCGTTCCAAGATGAAGAGCTTTAGGAGATAGTCTCCATGGAGTAGCACCAAGCCTTCAAAAATAGACATGTTTACATCATATATGCAAGCTTAAGAAGGTCCCACTGGATGCAAGGCACACGTTTGAGCTTACAAGCAAAGATTTGTTTATTTTCTTGTAAATTGTGGATAAACGTAGTGAAATGTACACCCATAACTCTTTGTATTGAAGGATGGTAAGAATAATGTGTTTGTATGTAGTTATTTTGGTTATATAATTAGTACATTGGAATATAAATGGAACATCATTGGTATAGAAAGAGAGCTTTCTAGCATGTTAAATATTTGCGATCTAGTTATCTCAAACGATTTCTTTGGAATTGCGTTGCTTTAAAAAGAAAATCATATATGCTTGATGCATAAAAACATATTGCTAACATATGAATGAAGTTTGGCTTGATTGATTGAAAACCCATTGATAGAACATTAGAGCTTTATATAAAGGTGAATTGTTATGAATGATTGATTGAAAATCCATTTATAGAACAAAGTGAATTCTTATGAAATATGAAACGCGTAGGATGATCTATGCTTCCAAGCTCTAGGAGCTTTCTTTAAAGCATACAATGCCTTCCTTAGTTTACATATATTATCAAGTTTTTCTTTGTCTTCATATCCTGGTGGTTGAGCCATGTGGACCTCTTTATAGATCCACCAATTAAGGAATGCATTTTCAACATCTAATTGGTACAAGCTCTAATTCTTTGAAGCAACAATACTTACTAAAACTCTGATAGTTGGCATTTTGGCAATAGGTGAGAAGGTCTCCTCATAATCCACTCCATGTGTTTGAGCAAAACCCTTTGCTACTAGCCTTGCTTTTATACCTATTTATGGTGCCATCTAAATTCTTTTTCACTTTGTAAATCCACCTTGATCCTATTACTTTCACGAATGGTTTTTTGGGAACCAAATCGCAAGTGCTATTCTCTTAAAGTTCTTCAATTTCCTCTAGCATCGCTTCTCTCCACTCTTCTTCCTTGTTGGCTTCCTCAAATGAATGGTTCCTCTAACATAAATTCTTTAGCTATGTATATAGAATGCTTGGTGATTAGTGATGTGTCATAGCCATACCTTATAGGTTTCTTGCTTTCCCTTTGAGATCTTCTAAATGCTTGACTGGATGACTCGAAAATGCCTTCCAAATTTTCAAACTATAATTTGCCCTTGGACTTCCAAGCTTTGAATTCTTCAAAATCAATTTATTATTCATTGTCGAATAACTAGGACTGATGGTCGATTCATTGTGTCTTGAATGAGTAAGTTTATGAATTGCCTATGTAACAAGCATTGGCACACAGTTAAGCATGTATTTTACTACATGAATGGTACCTCACTACTCAAATTGTTTAATCCCAAGGATAGATCATTAGAGCCAGATTTACATTATTTTTCTAACTCTTACAAGGCTAGCTGTTATGACACTCATATGTCCACTAGTGGTGTTTTCTTCATGCTTGGTAGCTCATGCATATCTTGGTTGAGAAAGAAGCAACCTACTCTAGCTAATTCTAGTTCTAAGGTTGAGCATAGGGGAGCTTTCATACTAATTGTTGAGTGTGTGTGGCTTAGACCTCTTTTGGCTAATGTGGGTGTTAGTTACTCTTCTTCCAACACCATTTTCGATGTCATTTAGAGTACATTGGGAGTTGAGAGGAACCTATGTTCCATGCTCACATAGAGCGCATTCAAAGGCACTCTCATTATGTCAAAGAGAGGTTCTCTACTAGAGATGAGTTTCTCATGTGTGCACACATAGTATAACATGAGTTTCACAAAGGGCCTTCTTAGGGGAAGTTTGAAGCTTTCTAAATAACATTGGGCTTACTTGTTTCTATGGATTGATTTCTCTCCACATAACGTGGCACCTCCCGATACATGAATGCTAACTCCTTATTCACTGCATCACTCCAAAGAGGGATTTGTTGATATTTTTAGGTATTGATGTGTGTGAACCGAGTTAGGATTGTTGCATCACTTTTTTAAATCTTTAGGTTTTTTTCCACTTGCTTGTTTGTATGCATATAGACGTCCTTATGTTGTTAATGGTCTTTGCAGACCTCAAACTCCAACACACAATATAGAACAAAAAGCTCCAAATGATTTATTTCACTATTGAATGGCATCTTAAATTTTATCGAGAATATAATTTGTACATTCATGAATCCTTTTGTTTTAGCTAACTATAATTTTGAAAATGTTTTCATACACTTTTGAAAGCCAAGAAAATACTACCTACCACTCATTTCTATTTGAGTCCTTGAACTCGTTTTTGTACCTATTTCTTTTCTTCCACACATTCAACTCCAAAAGGGCCCATTCTCGAATTCCATCAATGTTTGTTTTCTATACATTCATATAGATCTAAATGATTCTTATCCCCAGACATTCCTTTTGAATATAGATATCCAAATAAAGAAGAACCTCATAGGTTAGGAATGCATTTAGGTATTCTCTTATGTTTGCTATATATTTTATTCAAAAGAGTATAACTAGGATACCTCTACTAGAACCTGACATGATCACTTTTAAGCTCTGTAATCTTTCTGTTTATCTCTACTAGACATCCAATTTTCTATAACATGTTGATTCAAAAGATGAAATTCACTCCAAGAACTAGCGCAAGCCTTCATAATTAAAACTATGTTGTACTTATTTTCGCAAGTTTAGGTTTGAATATAGAAAACTTGGTAACACTATGAGAGATCAAGGTCCATCATGTCAATAGGAAAAGACAAAGAAAAAAGGAAATGAACATGTGAGTAGACAGAAGGATTGTCTCCTCAAATTTGGATTGGTTTCGCTCTACTCTAACAGGCATTTAATAGGTTAGTATAAATTTCTATCAGGAAACTTATTGCTATCATTAAAAAGAATGGTATCATAAATCGTATAAAGTAGATACAACCCAGATCACCCAAAGTCTATTTCAAGAGAACTGACATGCATCACTAGTCTCCTCTAGGTGTGACCACATACTCAGCTCATGGACTTATAAAAATGTGCCAAAGTCCACACCCTTCTCAGATGTGATGGTTGTGTAAATGTATGGGACGTTGGTCACTACCGAGTCTACACTCAAGTCATGCAATAAAATGTGTGCTTCTCAGATGGATTGACTTATATTCAAGTAAAGATGTTCTAACTATAATCTTTTGGGAATCCCTCATCTCCGGCATATAAAAATTCTTAAATTCATACTTAACCTAAAATGTTTTTAGTAATTTGGGTTTACATTCTTGGTAAGCATCTCAGAGGAAAGAATCTTTCACATGTGTATTCATGGATACGAATCCCACATTGATGGCATTCAAAAATTGTACCCATCTAAATAAGAGACACATATCCATAGAACAAAGGATTGAAACGGAAATGGCAGACATATATGTGTTGCCTTAAGCTAAAAAATGAAGATGATAAATGTTCCTTAACATTGTTCTCAAGTGTGAGAGATGTTTTGTGGATGTATATAATGGGCTACTAATAAAATTATAGCAAGGCTAAAATCAAGTAACCAAGCACCAATCAATGTTTCAGACATGTACAAATCGTACATAAAGTATTTCCATTTAGATAGAGTTGATTTTCAGCAGTCCCTTTCAAACCATCAACTAAATTCCTTCTTAATTGTGCATTAATTAACGCCTTGTCGATTTACTCCATCCAGAGGTTTGGTAGAATTATCTACAGTTTGATTATTCGTACTGGCATTTGACACCTTTGTATCATTTGAAATGTCTTATTCTGTAAGAAATTGTTCATGTACCAATATATGCTTCGACCTTTCATGGAAGAATGGGTATTGGCAATAAATGTCTCCATCTAGATTCCTTCAACTTATTGAATTTAAATGAGTATTAATTATCTTAAAGTATGAGTGATTGAGGCAATGTACTATACATACACTGATGGAATACATATAGAAGATTATTTTGATGCTAGTTGGATAGGTTCTAAAGATGAAAGAAGAAACAACCTATCAATCTCCTCAACTAACGTCCACTATATAAAACTAGCATCAGCCTAATGAGATTTGTTTTTTTTCTCAAGTTTTGTTTGTGGATTTTCACTTGTGTTTAACAAAGCTCTAGTCTGTTGTAAAAACCTAAATAGCATATGCTTGGTTCAAAACGCATTGTTCCTTCAAAGCTCCAAAAATATAGCGGCACGTTACCAGTCTATCAGCGATTAAGTCAACTCAGGTGATATAAAGGTGTAGCATGTGAGTACCAAGGATCAATATGCACATATGTCTACCAAAGGACTAGATGGTCTAGATATAAAAGGCCTGAAATAATGTATACTTATGAATGAATTGAGTTGAGGCTTTAAGAGGGACTCCTGACAATCAAGTCTTATTTAAGTGAAAATACTTTATGTAGAAGTTCTCATGATACGTATGTAAACTTTTTAGAAACATTTTTATGCACATATTAACAAGTATTTTTGCCTTATTATTTACGTCCTTTTATAACTCCTTGGTGTCTACCTAGGAGCCCTGATTATTGAAATTATTATATATTATATTATCTTTCCACTTAGTACATGTCCATGAGCACCTAATAAAAAATATCACACGTAACCAATGCTGATAATAACGTATAATAGATGTAGACAAGCGTGTTATTCTTTGAATATTTTTTTCATTTATTGAAACTATAGTTTTTGGAGTTGGATTACTATACATGCATGCAAACATCATAAGGAGCAGCAAGGAGAATCTTGACACAAAGAGATTTGATTATTAGTTAGTGAATGTGAATACACTAGTGTTAGACTAGGGTTAAATCCATATCTTTAAGCTCAACAAAACACCTACTAAAGAGCAAGAAAGTTCCTTTATGCCATAAGTGTTGTCACAAAAATGAATATCAAAATATATGATCCAATCCCCCCTCGGAGTGATGTGGTGAACGATCTAGCATATGTATAATGAATGCCTAAGCTATCTTGAATGAAATCAATCTACAAAAACAAAAAGTAAAACCAAAGCTCAATCAATGTTTCAGACATGTACAAATCGTACATAAAGTATTTCCATTTAGATAGAGTTGATTTTCAGCAGTCCCTTTCAAACCATCAACTAAATTCCTTCTTAATTGTGCATTAATTAACGCCTTGTGTATTTACTCCATCCAGAGGTTTGGTAGAACTATCTTCAATTTGATTATTGGTATTGGCATTTGACACCTTTGTATCATTTGAAATGTCTTACTCTGTAAGAAATTGTTCATATACTAATATATGCTTGGACCTTTCATGGAAGAATGGGTATTGGCAATAAATGTATCCATCTAGAGTTCTTCAACGTATTGAATTTAAATGAGTATTAATTATCTTAAAGTATGAGTGATTGAGGCAATGTACTATACATACACTGATGGAATACATATAGAAGATTATTTTGATGCTAGTTGGATAGGTTCTAAAGATGAAAGAAGAAACAACCTATCAATCTCCTCAACTAACGTCCACTATATAATACTAGCATCAGCCTAATGAGATTTGTTTTTTGCTCAAGTTTTGTTTGTTGATTTTCACTTGTGTTTAACAAAGCTCTAGTCTGTTGTAAAAACCTAAATAGCATATGCTTGGTTCAAAACCCATTGTTCCTTCAAAGCTCCAAACATATAGCGGTACGTTACCAGTCTATCAGCAATTAAGTCAACTCAGGTGATATAAAGGTGTAGCATGTGAGTACCAAGGATCAATATGCACATATGTCTACCAAAGGACTAGATGGTCTCGATATAAAAGGCCTCAAATAATGTATACTTATGAATGAATTGAGTTGAGGCTTTAAGAGGGACTCCTGACAATCAAGTCTTATTTAAGTGGAAATACTTTATGTAGAAGTTCTCATGTCGCCCAATATATAAAGAAAATCTAAAGCCATTGAGTCAATTAGAAAACTCTAAAAAAACGGATTGGTGGTTGGTTTACTGGATTTTAGTCTTTCTATCAGTTTATCAATATCTCATTATGTACAACTATTAAAAATTTGTTACACCTGAGAAAAGTGTTAAGAAACCCTTCTCTTCATGTTTTTTAGTTTACGATAATACATACCTGTTGTCCATTTCCGCTTCAATCCTTTGTTCCCTCTATATGCATTTCTTATTCCGATAAGCACCATTTTAGAATGCCATCAACGTGGGACCACTAACTTTGGATACAGATGTGAAAGGGGTCTTTCCCTTGAGTTGCTTACCGAGTATGTAAACCCAAATAAGTAAAATCATTTTATCTTAAGTAAGAATTTACGTGTTTCATATGTCGAAAATAAGCGATTCTCAATGAATATAGTTATAACAAATGTCGTTGTGTATGAGCAGATCCAGCTGAGAAACGTTTTATTTGTTCGTTTCAGTCTAGTAGGTGTCAATGGTTCCTATAACGTGTTCTGTAAATGATGAAGTTCATGGCAGTCGAAAGCAATATCTCTTTCTAGCAAGCGCTTGCAAGCAGAATAGTGAAAACAGTTACACTAATAAGATTTGATCGTGTAGATAGGAATTTCAAAGAGAAAATGTTCGAATGAACAAAAATGATTGATTACATAAATGTTGATGCATTCTGCTCTAGACTAAGAAACTTTGTGCTATTGCATAGTAATGGATATCATTAGTGAGCTGATTCGTTCATCCAGACATTGGACGTCTCTTTCGAATAAGCCGTTAAGAAGTTCCGGCATTTCCGATCAAGTTCGTGCGTGCCCACATATATACCGAAATCTGGCAAAAAATGCTCCGACTTCGAAGATGTGACGATCGCATACATTATCTTCGAGTCATGCACACACTTTGCGACGATAACGTTAACACAATGCTAAACATATCGGCTCGTTGCTCTAAAATATCCACTCCCACGATGTCTTTAAATACTATATTTTTGTTCAGCTTCACCTTTTCCTAGAAGGGCTTGAACTGCTACTCGCAGCCTTTTGGAACATCGACCATGACGTACACAGTGAATGACTCCGCATCTTATTGTCATGAGTATCATAAGTGTCGCGCCAAAAGTTAGACCGACCTTGGTTCCCTGCACAAAGAAAAAGTGAGCCGTCCATCAAATTAAATAATAAGCCGTCCAGCAAATTATGCAGGAAAGCGAATCGGCTACTCTGCAGGGCCACCTAATAATAAGTAATGTTACAACCCCCATTTTCTGGACTTTCATTTGCGATAGATGTTATGAATAATGTTCTCAATGTATAATGATGATGTTGTCTCTCGTACTTAACGTCTTTCATGACATCAGAATCATAGATAATGGTTTCATTCACAATCTCCCCTAGGAGGTTTGATTACATGGCCAAGGTTCCGCTTGAAACCAATCAATGGATTCATAGCATTTATATACAGTGGAATCGAAGATGATATTGATGAACTTCCTCGATTAAAAATTTAGAGCCTTCATGCTCTTACTAATGAGTTCCTGTTGAGGACGTTCTTGAATCTTTAGGTCCTTTGGAGGGAGGCCCTCTATTATAGTGATCTAACGATATCTCTCAAGGAGGGTGTGACAAAGATCATTCATAAAAAATACAGCAAAAATAGAATGAAAAACAGATGGAGTATCACCCTATTGTGGACTAATTACAATGTTCTTGCAAACGTTCTAGCTAATCGCATCTCATGTCACTTTTGGTCTTTGATGTACGAAGTCTATAAAGGCTTCAAGAAAAGAAAGCTGATCTTTGAATCTACTTCTTCTACTTGGGAAGGACTCCAATATGCTATGGAGTTATCAGAAGACCTTCTTTTATTCAAAATATGAGTAGTATTTTAATCTACACACCCTTCTACAGATGGGATTTTGTGTTCAATTTGTCGAGAAGCTTTCCACTTTCCTTCCTAGAACTTCTACTCTCATAAACATCAATGGTGAGCTTTGTTTGCACATATTTCTCAAATCATCTATCCAACATGGCCTTTTGCTTCTCCCATTGCTATTGGAAACTATGATTGATGGGATCAATTTCTTAGTTACAAATGAAATGCATTCCAATCGAGCCCTAGGTCTAACTCTCCTAATGGGTCCAATCAAATAAGCCTTAGGCTTTCTAGGGCCGACATCAACATGCTTCTTGAAAATGATGGTTGTAATTTCTCCACTTTAATGCACTACATTCATATAAATAAAGATCAGCAAAGAATGAAAATCTCATGAGGCTTATGCAAGTCCTCTATAGTCAACGATACTTAAAGAGAGAAGTAGTTAAGGCTCTTTTGTGGACACCTTGAGATGCTATTCTTTGGTAGATTGATGCCATAGGCACTAGTGCTTCTCTTCTCATCTTAAGAACTACGTAGTCCACATCATAATAAGCTTACATTTTTGTCCAATCATCATCATATGGATAGTAGATCACTTCATTGACTATAAGTTTTGAGGTAATTAATACTCTTTTAAATGGCCACATGAATTGAGATAGTAGTCTGAAAAAATCATCTATATATACTATTGTGAGTTCTGCATATATAGCAGATCCTACAACTGCCCTATTTAACATCAAATCCTACACTTTCCATCCTTCAAAAGCCTTTACCTTCATATAAAAGTCTAATGAACTAGGAGTTGGTTTGCAATCAAACAAGCTAATCTTCACTCAAAGGTCAACAATCTTTTTTTTATGGATCAAGCATATACGTTTTCTTTGTAAAGTAAGTCAATTCCAAGGACATTCTTCGAGATCCCTAAATCATAGATATGAAAATTCCTAACAATCTTTCTATCTATATCCTTCATGATTGATTTATATTCCAATCTAATAATATTATAACAACAATTACAACATAAAAAAACATTCTTCTTACCTTCCTTCTATACAAAGAGTTACGATTTTACAATACTCTGATGATGTCAACATTTGACAAAGATATGAACAAACCTTTGCAAATGGGAGTTCTTTCCATCCAAAGGTTCCTCTTAAGCCTACATACATGATGCAAATAATACTAATTTCATATATTTGTTGCTACTCCATGAAGACTATCTCATAAAGCTCTTCATCTAGCAAAGCATCCTTCACTTGAAATGGGTATATTATTCAATCCTTACTAACTTTTTGCTATGAAGGGGTCATATCTTCACATTATAATAACGATTTAATTTTATTTAATGAGATCGCCTTATGTAAAGATGATAGGAACCCTTTTATTCTCTTTTGGTATGCTTTACATTTTTTCTTTTGGTGCACACTCATGGAGTATATCCACTCCTAATTGCACGAGAAGAATAATACGCCCTTCCTAGGACCAAATAGTTCAGTTCCACAGTCCACCAAAAGTTGAATTTCTCTCTTGACCTAGAGATTCAACCTATGAAATTTTTCACAATACAAATACAGACTATGGGATTTCTAAAAGGCCAAAGTTCACTAAATTTGGAGAATATTAGAGGTATCGAGCTTCGTCCACAAGATAGAACAGTAATTGTCCAAACACATAGCTTGCACCTATGTATACCTTCCAACAGATATACACTTGGGAATATGCAAAGATCATACCAAAGAGATTTGAATCTCAATATACTCAAGGATAACGAACAATTAATACTACGATTACATCCAAAAGAAATCTTACAATCATAAGAAAAAAATCATGTATCTAGGAAATGAATGGGACTTTTACACAAAGAGATATGGGTGATCAAAGATCACTTCCAATGAGAAAACTCTAGCAAGCAAGGGTCTTTCTTAGCTAGGATTAGCTTAGAGCTCCTCTAAAAACTATTAATGAGAGCCTATTAGTGCACAAATAGTAGAGGAGGATGGCCAGGACTTTGCTCCATTTGATCTTTATATAATGCTCAAAAAGGTGGTTGTTTACTTGAATTCAAGAATGGCCTCCAAATGATCCCAAATTCTCTCCATCAATTAGTTGAGTAATGAGCTCAAAAAATGTGTGGAAAAGTGGTGGTATATCCTATCAGAAAGTGTGAGTGATGTGGAACTTCAATTTAGCATGAGTTTGCACACCTTAGATTGCTAGAATTCTAACGCTCCCCCTCAAGCTCAAGTGTTAGTCTCCATTGATCTCCTATAGATTGAGGTTGATCTTGAACTTCTCAAACTTGCTTGAATCCATAAATTTGTTCATGATATCTGCTAGCTGATCCTTGGTGTTGATGTACTTGATGGACACCTTTTTTGGTAGTACCTTCTCTGTGATGAAGTGATAATGGATCTCCATGTGCTTCCTTCTTGCATGGAACATAGGGTTGCTTGCTAGATGAATGATTGACATGGTATCTCCAAATAGAGTAAACCATTTGACCTCCACATCCAAGTCTTTGAAGAGCTTCTTGCGCCACATGATCTCACATGTAGGAAGTGGTAAACCTATGTACTCAGCCTAAGTAGTTGATAATGAAATTATAGGTTGCTTCTTGGACATCCATGGAATGACTCTTTGACCTAGCATGAAGACATAGCCAAATGTGCTCCTTGGATCCTCCTTTGAGCCAGCCCAATCACCATCACTAAAGCCTTGAGGTTTTAATCCATCTCCATAAGGGTATTCAAGTCCTTGGTTCATAGTGTGCTTGATATACCTATGCAATCTCTTCGCTGAATTCATATGAACATTAGTTAGTGAATTTAAAAAATGAGAAAGAACTCCTACAACATAAGATAAGTCAAATCTTGTGATTGTAGCATAATTAAGGCTCTCAATTATGCTTCTATATGTTGAAATATCTTCAAGAGATTGTCCTTCACCTGTACCAAGAGGCTTAGTGGACTATTTTAGGATTCTCTTCATGTCCAAGGTTTACTTCTTGAATGAGCACTTCAAGAGTGGCCCACATGAAAAAGCATCCCCACTGTATGGAGGAGTGGAATTCACCTGAAGTCCCCTTATGTGTTCCTCGATCCATTCTTAAGGAATGTGTGAAAATGGGAGGTATTCCCTAATTGGGAGCTCAGAATTAGGTCCCTAGGATGCAAAATTAGCCTCCTCTGAAGCTTCTTCAATTGAATTTTTTAGGATATTCTACATAATGGTGAATCTTTGTAAAATTCTCCCATTTGGCTCCAATGGACCAATTTGGTTTACTTGACCAATTATACTATTTGGGGTCGATCGAGTTAGATCAAATGGCCCCATTCGGTTCGATGGTCCAATTTTCTCCAAAAGGTCCAATTTGTGTATTTGCACTCCTCAAAGATATTGTCTCAATTCATGCCATGTTTTTCTCACTTCCTACTAAATTTTAACCACCAGGACCATTTTGTGAAAAATGCCCAGTTTTGGTCCCCAAAGGCTCTCTATTGACCTTTGCTTCCTTTTCCTGCAAAGAATTATTTTTTCTCCTTTGTTAGTGTTCTAGCTGAAATTTTCATTTTTTGACTCTTTTTTCCCTCCTTGGGCTTATTGCAAAAATTATTCATTTATTTCACTAATCTCAACATTGTAATACTCTGCACTAGCCATCATCCAAATTAAGAGATAATCTTGTTCTTGGGGTATAAAATGCATTACGTGAGTATTTACATATCTAGTTGTCTTGGCGGTGTCGCATCCGTCCTCTAAACGGATCTCTATGTGGTTATTATTCTTCAAGGAAATCCATATCTCGTTTCTTCCCCAATCCTATAATACTTTTGCTTGCCTCATCCAAGGCCTTCCCAAATGTAGAGGATAAGATGATTCTTGTGGTAGGGCAATCACAAAAACTACAATCATATGGATCCCAGTGGGGCAGTTGTAGGAAAATCCTTTATATAATGATCCTTTGCATGAAGGAAATGTTGACATGGAGATGTACCCTCAAAAAGAGAGTATTTTCCTTGTACATGACCATATTCACCACAATGATATTACATTAAATGCCTCATATATCTAGGTCTATTTTGATGATTCTCCTCTCTTTTATGTATGGTTCACGTACTAGCATAAAAGGTAGCAAGAACTTAATTGTCACCTCTCTTCTGGGCTCCCTTGAGGTAATAATAGGTGCACACCATGTGGCCACTTTTACCACAAAACTGATAGTTTACTATGTTGGGGTAGTTCATGTGAAAATGACCACTATCGTTGCATGTGGTAAACCAAACTTTCTTTCATATATCCTGAGATGTGCATAAATCCTCCACTTCTCGGTGAAATTGGGCCACTAAATCTTCATTCTAACGTGTAGGTGGCAAGACTATCTTTTCTTCATTTTGACTGTGTTGCGACTTTAACTCTTCTAATTCCTTTCTAAGTTGCTCAATTTTGTCAAGATTCGTAGCATAATTTGCTTGAGTCCCTTCTTGAAAGTGCATCCTAGAATCCTCTATGCATGAGGTAGCTGCTAAAAAATCATTTAGTGTGGCATTTCAATGCTTCCCATTTGGAAAAGTGACTGTCTGTATATTGGTTGTACCAACTATCTTCAAGGCCCTCCAGTGTAGAAGGAAATAGCACCAGCATTGCATCCTCACAATTTTGAAGTCCACCAGTGTCGCATAAGGAGATAAATCTCCTTATGTCCTCATCTGCATCTTCGTAAGACGATCCCTTACAGGTAGGGAATTTACTATTCAACCTTGAGAGTAGGTTTGAAATTTCCTCCATTGGCACTTCTCCTTTCTTTGAAGTATCTGAAGAGAAATCCAATTTCCTACCATGCCTCTCTTTTGAGAGTGGGATTGAAGTCCAATAAATAGACAAATTTAAGGGTAGAGGGGATCTAAGTTGACCAGTCGAAGGTAAAGATGACTTCTTGAGGCTCCTTTGTACACAAAAAGACTCTTTATTATTTGAGTGTGGGTCACGTAACCACTCTCAAGATGCAAAAGTCAAGAAAGAATAATGCAAAAAACAAATATTTACTGCATGAGGTACCTCACACAAAAAATGCAAGAGTCCCACCATGCATACCAAACTATAGAGGGTGTAAGTGGGTCTATGATTCGAGTACCCCTTCTACTCAATGGGAGATCTCCTTAGGGAAGTATACCCTATAACATGATTGTGTAAAAATATCACAAGAAAGAAACAAAGACACGTCGGACACAGTGAAGACACAAAGGTAGACTATGAGTACAAAATGAAGAAACTTGGCCCACTTTGATAAGATTGAAAACAACACATTAGATAGTATAATAATGGCCTCTATCTTCTTTCGAGTATGAAATTGGACTACTCGACACAAGGTAGGTATGCAAAATAATGCTTGTCTTCTATAAATAAGTTTCAAAATTATGATACACTCAAATTTTCATGGTCTATCCTAGAATACCCAATCTCACGGTCATGCTAACTACGACCAAACTTCAAAGCCCACACATTGTTTCCACCATAGAGAGGCATCTTGCATAGTGGATAAACTTGCACCATTGAGTGGAGAGTAACCATTCACTAGTACTATAGAAAAGACACTCACGAAAATGTTGACAACATCCATAGTGACACAAAAAGACCGAAATTGATGAGAAGCTAGAGTCGAGTCGAGAGGATTTTGTGCATATATCTCAACTTCATGAACCTCTAGATCTCCTTCTCGATTGATCCATTTTGAAAACAATAGCAAGCTACTTCCTGTATAGATCCCGAGGCCAAGAGAGTGGCATCCATTGAATCCAATCGTTTATTACACCATCATGACTTACTGCATGCGTGCTGCTTCTAACAAAAAAAAGTGAGGGAATAGTAGATTAATCCTAGGAGATTGGTCTAGTTATGGTACTAACAACAAAAATACTTGAAAATGGCTTATAAACTTTGGAATTTAGCTTTGAATATGAGCCTTTCCATCATTGTGAATCCACAATCCAATCCATCATTTCTGATAGACCCCTTGATTTAAGATCCTACAATAAAGAAGAATCATAGTCCTAGAAGGGAAGATAATGTTATTCTGTATATACATCACAAGAACTTAGAGTATTCTATGACCACTCGCATCCTCAATAGAACGTGATCTCAATGGAGTAACGTTTTATCCACGTTTGACTTTGTCATAACATACTGTCCAAGACACCATCAATATTAGTCAAATCCCTTGTCAAGAAGAGTTACCTTGCATGAAAGAAAGGTGAAGAGGCCTTTGATCATCAAGAGACTATATTACTCAAGCTTGATCATCTCCATGTAGGAGCTATTTCTTCAAACCATCGTGAAGATTCAATCTTGAATGATTTGATCGCGAGACTCTAGCACAAGATGAATTGTTTTGTACTATTAAGTATAAAACTCAAGAAGGAAAAATCCAAGAAGTAAAGTAATTTCAAAAAAACTGATGGGTTACTATTCTATGAGAACCTAATGTATGTCCATCCAAGAAAGCCTAGGGTCTAAGTACTTCAACAATGTCAGGATAACCTTGCAGCAGGACAATATCAAGGGATTTTCTATCGCCTCAAATGTGGAAGGAACTAAAAGAATATATCCAAACATGTGACACTTGAAATAGATCTAAGGTATTGTGGCATAAGCCTCATGGCCTCTTGCAACCTTTACTTATTCTAGGAAGGTCATGGGCTTAATTATCTAAGGATTTCATCAGAGATCTACCAAACTCAGATACATATGATGCCATTCTTGTTAGAGTAGATAGATTTACAAAGATGGCACACTTTTATTCCAACTACCAAGGCAATCATAGGTGTAGCCATTACTACACTTTTTCTTCAATACATCTTTAGGCTTCATGGATTGGCTGATGATATTGTGAGTGATGGAGGTCTCTAGTTCATATTCAGCTTTTGAAATAGTCTTTGCAAGCTCCTTGGTGTTCATGTTAAACTATCTACCGTGAATCATCCACAAACTAATGGACGAATAGAATGGCTGAATCAAGTCATAGAGCAATATCTATGTTGCATTAGCAACTATAATCAGAATGATTTGTTTGAGCTTTTACCCTTTGTAGAGATTCCCTATAACAATAGTGTTCATGTGTCTATGAAATGAAATCCTTTTTTTGCAGATTATTGACAACGTCCAAGGATGCATATGTTGGAAATCAACATCGCATCAGTCCAACATCCTATTAGGGAAGAAACCCTAATTTTGGTACTTAGTCATTTTTGGCAAAAAAATTGGGTAAACTTTTTATGAGACTATCTTGTAGAGCTTGAAGAGAGCTTTCTAAAGTTTTATGACATGAAGCCATCAGAGATATGATTTGGGAGAAAACCATAACCCTAATTTTCTACAAGTTTAGGGTTTTTACCTCATTTGATAGCTCTCAGAGGTCATTAAAATGTAATCAATTCATTCATGAGGTGGTTAGAGATGTGAAAAAACAAGTCAAAACACATATTCAGTGATTAAATTAAAATAAAGCTATGATCTTAAAATAAAGCATGTTTTACCGATAGCTTTTCCATAAAACGAGTGATCTCATATTTTTTTCGCATTTTTTCAGCTTTTTGTAAAATTGACCACAAGAAGTTATCGTGCCTACAAATTAGAGGCTTATGGTCACTTTTAAAAAAATCCAATGCCAACTTTGGCCTTTTTTGGAGGAGTTCTAGCTGATGCACACATGGGGAAGACATGGTGCACATATGGGCAGTTATGAAGGATCTATTGAAGCTCATGAGGAGAAGCCATGAAGTTCTTCCTAGAGAAAAGTCTGCTCATACTCTTGCTTATGGAGAAGATTTACCTATGAAGAGCTTCGTGGTGTGGATCATCCATCTACATGATGTATTTGAAGATTTTCTTCTACATGAAGATGGTGTACTTCAAAGACATTAGATGGAGCTTAACATAAGATTGCATCTTATGTTATCTCTTTATGCACACAAATACTACTTGAAGCTCATGGAGGCCGTGACATCCATATTTGAACGAGCCCTATTTGGCATACATAAAGGAGAATCACTACATGCATGCTACATGCATCAGATGAGGTGTTAGAGAAGGTGTTTACACATGAGTATGAGGATTTATGTTAGCAATATGTTACCATTCTATGCTAATTCTCTATGTATGTGATCTTTCACACACACATCTGATTTAGGGTCTTCCGTAGCCTAAAACTAGATTAGGGTTTGTTGAGTATTAATTTCCAACTCATCTTTCATCTTTGAGTCACTCGTGTTTACTCTTCTACAACCTATCAGGTCATACCTCTCATACATATTCAGTTTTTTGTCCCTGCATCTGAATATTCTTGAAAATTCTGTACATACACTCTTCGATCTATTTCTGTTCACATAAAGTGCTTGAGATTTTAACTCCAACATTGTAAATTGACATTTGTATATATGATTGTGTGAGTAAGCAGTGGCTTATGTAACACTTTGAACATGTTTTCTAATCTCTCTCTATCTTTGTCTCATCATTGTATGATTAAGTGTGGTATGTTCATGTTTGTCAATATTGAAAGATATTGGAATCTATGTTGTAGAGGGGGGAAACCTGTGGGACCAGTGGAATTAGTTATGGGCCTACCTAATTTCCAACATTTGGTATTAGAGCTTCCAAGCTACCAACATATGGTTGTAGAGCATCTTCTAACATTTGATATATGACATACACACTTAATCTAGATGAGTAGAGATTTGAGAATTAGACAATTTAGTGACATGTTTATTTATGAGTGTGGAGTATGAAGTTGATGATCTGTTAGCAGCAAAATACTTTTGGAAATGTAAAGTTACTTTACAAAAGTATTGTGTGAAGGCCAAGACTTTATGAAGAGAAGGGTACTTCAAATTCAAGGAAAACAAAAGGTTTGAAAAAGATGAAGGAACCATATCAGCATCAAATCATAGATATTAGTTTCTACTATTAGATTGTCATTTGTAGGTCATATTGTAGAAGAGCAATTAGGAACAGATTTGAAGGATTCAAGAAGTGCTTTTATAAACTTTCATTAGTTTGAAAGTTAAAAGCATTAGCTACTTCAAAATAGGTATCTAGCGGTGTTCTTGAATGTTTTGATAGATCTCTTTCATGGCAAGAAAGCTCATCTACGAAGTCAACTTGGGAGATCAGATCATATTTGTTTTGAGCCAACATAGGATTGAAAGTTTTGTTGATCAAAGTTTGTAACTAGAAAGGTAATTCAGTATTCAGCATATGAGGAGATGGAGTAGAGATGGTAGAAGCATGTTTTATCTTCTATGTTCAGTTCCATTTATATATCATGTTTTTTTGTCTCTTACTCTTAGCACTAGAGGAAGAGAAAAATTCATTTGAGGAAGTTAAGAGTGCTTGCTACTTCAAAATGAAGAGAATCAAAGGTGTGGAAGAGAAGTTTGAAGATGTTAACATCATCATGTGGAAGAAAAGAGTGTTCATGATCTTTGGTCTCGGCTTCATTGGTTTTTTCTTATGAAATTCTTGAACCTTGATTATTGCTCTCAAAAGGTTCTTTGCAAGTTCCCAAGTCCAATCAGTGATGTCATATTGTTTTGAATGAACAAGTTACTCCAATATTACTCATGATATTCTTGATTCTAGGACATGCTTGACTTAGAATTCCTCATGATCATCAATATTGATAGTTGGTGAAGGAATAGGTTTGTCCTCCTTTGATGGTGAAATCTTATATGTTCCAACATAGGTACATGAAAAATAGGATGTATTCTCATGGTACTTGGTAATTGGAGCTTGAAAGTGACCAGATTAATCTTGGACAAGATGATGAATGGACCAAATATCTGATGGTCTAGCTTTGAAAAAGGCCTCAAAGTCGAAAAATTATTTTTGAGTAACCACACTTTATCCCCAATGTGATGGGAAGGATTTTGAACATGATGCTGATTTGCATAATACTTATATTGTTGTTGATCTCTATGGATCTCTTCATTGAGTTGTTTATGAATATCCATAAGATACTAGGCCTTATCTTTAGTTTTTGGGTTCTTGAAATGATTTGAGAGTTGTATATGCTGTTGGAAATTAGGTAGGCCCATAACTAATTCCACATGTCCCACAAGTTTCCAAGATCTACAACACAGATTCCTGTATCTTCCAATATTGACAAACATACCACACTTATCATACAATGAGAAGACACAGATAGAGAGAGATTAGAAAACATGTTCAAAGTGTTACGTAAGCCATCGCTTACTCACACCATCATATATACAAATGCCAATTTACAATGTGGGAGTCAAAATCTTAACCATTCTATGTGAATAGAAATAGATGGAAGAGTGTATGTAAAAAATTTACAAGAATATTCAGATGTAGGGATAGAAATCTGAATATGTATGAGATGTATGACCTGATAGGTTTTATAAGAGTGAATATGAGTGATAGAAAGAGGAAAGATGAGTTGGAAATTGATATTCAGCAAGCCATAATCTGATTGTAGGCTATGGAAGACCCTAAATCATATGTGTGTGTGAAATATCACATACTTGCATAATTAGCATAGAATGATAATATGTTGTTGACAGAAATCCTCATACTCATGTGTAACCACCTTCTCTAACACCTCATCTGATGCATGTAGCATGCATGTACTAATTCTCCTTTATGTACGCCGAATAGGACTCCTTCAAATATGGATGCCACCACCTACATAAGCTTCAAGTAGTACCTGTGTACATAAAGAGAATACGTATCTGAATAGCTAACATAAGATGCAATCTTATGTTAAGCTCCATTTAATGTCTTTGAAGTACACCAAAATCTTCATGTAGAAGACAATCTTCAAATACATCATGTGGATGGATGATCCACACCACCAAGCTGCTGATAGGTAAGTCTTCTCCATAAGCAAGAGTGTGAGCACACTCTTCTCCAAGAAGAACTTCATGGCTTCTCCTTATGAGCTTCAATAGCTCCTTCATAGCTACCCATTTGTGCATCATGGCTGGCCCATGTGTGCATCAACTAGAACTCCTCCAAGAGAGTCCAAAGTTGGCGTTGGATTTTTTTAAAAGTGATCATAAGCCTCGAACGTATAGGGATGATAACTTCTTGCAATCAATTTTACAAAATAGCTAAAATAATGCGAAAAAATCGGAGATCGCTAGTTTTATTGAAAAGCTATCGCTAAAACATGATTTATTTTAACATCGTAGCTTTTTAATTTAATCGCTGAATATTGGTTTTGGCTTGCTTTTTAAGATCTCTAACCTCCTCATGAATGAGCTGATTACATTTTCATGACCTCTAAGCTAAGAGCTATCAAATGAGGTAAAAACCCTAAATGAGCAAAAAATTAGGCTAAGGGTTTCCTATACCTTTTGAAAGCTCTCTTCAAGCTCTAAAAGCTAAGCTCCTAAAAATTTTATCCAATTTTTGTGCCAAAAATGACCAAGTACCAAAATTAGGGTTTCTACCCTAATAGGATTTTGGATTGAAGTGACATTGATTTCCAACAATCCCCCCTTCAATGTCATATTGGTACAAAATGAACTGGATATGGAGCTTCATTCATCTGCAAACTTACATAAGCTTGAAATTTGTTCTTCAAGATTGATCTTCAAACTTTTTCTTCAAAAGTCTTCTTTAAAATTGAATTTAAACTTCTTCAAAATTCAAAAATCTTGATTTTCTGAATATGAACCATAATACTTGAGAAAATATGCAAACTAGATATCCAATAGTGTTAACATACATCAAGTAATCACTTCTTGACAACATATGTAGCAAGACTTGACTCTAAATCTGCTATCTCTTGTCTTCTCAAACCTGTAAGCATACACTAGGATTCACATATTTGCATTTACCTTAAGAAAGATTTTTCAAAATAATTCTTCTATGTCATGTAAATACACTAAACAAAATTAGAAACTAAATCTATCCTGTACACATGCCAATAGCTTTCCCTGCCATCCCTCAACTTTCCAAAATCTAGAATAAGGTTAGTTGATCTTATCATAACAAAAACCTTTCTAAAAGCATTCTAGGATTCATAATCTTCTACAACATAACAAGTATCTTCTTCTATTTCTCTGCAACACTAATCTGATAGAATCTGAATCTTTGACTTACTTCTTCGAATGTTAAGATTTTACAAACAAAGGATAGACATCTGGCTCAAAAATACTCAAGATATTCAAAATCATACAATATCTTACAAGATCTTGCCAACAAAATACCTGTGTAGAATCTATTCTCATCAAAGGTTCATGACTCAATGTTTGATTTCCAACCTAAATGTCTCAAAGTATCCACGCTTCTTAAATGAATTTGTGAAACTTTTCTTCAACTAGATCCTTTCCAAGAATCTCCAACTCCTACTTGAAACATAAGTGGACAAACTCTCACCTCGAGAACTCCAATTCTGCAAGTTGATACTTCATATCTTAATATTCTTCTCGGGTGAAATGTGATAGTATCTGCTTGAGTTTGTTTTGGCTAATGCCACTTATCAATCAAATGATTGGATCTGATGGAACACATTTTTTAATACAAGCATGTATCCAAAAGTCAAGACAATCATAGAAAGTAGATTCTCTCTCTGACTGGTACATCACAAAATCTGAATTTTTCTGAATTTTCCTTTTCCAAACAAAAACCACCTCACTCCAAGTCTCCAACATTTGATATAAATACTCTTTTACCTCAAGAGTTAGATAAAGAAGAAATATACTTCTCTATAACTTGTTATATACGAAGTAGATTTGAATTGACACTCCAAGAATTCTTTGAGGGAACATATGAGCAATCGGCTCAAAATCTTCAACTTATATCTAACTCATATACATATGAGTTAAAACATATAAGTTGCCTTAGATATCTACTGCTTTTCTTTCTCTCAATGTAATTCTTTGTCAAAACCTACTAAAACAGGACCAAGCGTAATGCAAAACAAGAAATTGCTTCTTCTTTAAACTATCTTTTTAACACAAGATGTTCCTGTAGAGTTGTCTTTGGATGTAGAGGATAAAAGTAGGAAAAGTATATGGAAAATATAAGAGAAAAGGAAGTCTTACTTTCCCTTTGGAATTGTTGGACTTTCGTCTTCTACATCTCGCTTGATGGGGAGGTGATGTCATGGAGAAAGGAAACCATCCTTAACCTCAGATTCCATGTGACTTCTACATCTCATGTTTGGTTTAGAATTTGGAGAAATCAATGCTTCCACTATGCTAGGAACACAAAAAACCTAAGATCAATGGCCTTTTTGCTTGATTCTCACATCTAGAGATCATGTTCCGAATCGATGAAATCATTGATAAAATCATCAGTTTGTAAGTGCTTTTGATGAACTGCCCTTGAAAACCTACGTAATGAGGGATTGACCACATACTTACTAAATCTTCCCTATAGTTTTTGCAGCTCACAAGGACGTGATCACCAAGTAAGTATTTTTGAAGTTCCAGCTTTGGTTCTTGTCTTGTCCCTTCTTCTAGTACTAAGTAGTCTTGCTCCTGACCATCTTGCCTTTTCCTCTTGTAATGTCATAGTACAAGATATTGTCTAGTTATTTGTTGTATGTAGTTCATCTCTATGAAGGGAGATCTTGTAATTAAGAGACCTTGCTTCATACCGATAAACCCACATTGTGGGATCTTTTGCATCATCTTGAGCTGAGTTATCTATGCCTATCAGTCCTCGGTTGGGGAGTTCTTGTATTAGTATTATTTCTTGTATTATTTCCCTCAGTGCGTGATCTTGTAATCTGAAGTATAGCTCCAAAATCTTGTCTACTCTAGTCATACAACACAACCTAGTGCTCCCCTTGACAATATGTACATAAATCACAGATAATCAAACACTTTTAGATGGGCCATATGTCTATATGTATGAAATTCAATACGTTATTTGTACTTACTCCTTCGTTGTTAATTTGGATCTTTTGGATGTTGACGGGAGTATTCAAATTCAAATTTGATCCATGATTTCTCATTCTTGAATGGTTGCTCCAAGTAGCATCCATACGATGGTTTAAATTAGAATAAGCTTGAAGATTGTATTTCAACGTCATCCAAGTCATACTCATAACTCTATATGTAGTAAACTGATACTATAAAAAGGTATCCCCGAAAACCGAAATATTGGAGAAGTCTCTTTGGAATCTTTTTAATGTACTAAGCCTCGGGAAAGTTTAGCATCCTCATTTATATATGCCTTGGATTCTCTCCATAGCTTCGTTTGCACAAATTTTCTTTCATTACTTTAGAGTTGACTTGATAGTCCCCAACCATCACATTTTAGGAGGCAATGGCCTTTGGTACATTTTGATAATTCTATGATCTTCATATGTGAGCTCAACTAAAGGAGACTTGTGATGCACACGGTTCTGGGTAGTATTTATTGGACACCATTTATGAGACAATTAGTTTTTATAAGAAAACTAATTTTCATGATACATAATAACCTTGTCAATGTCTCTTACTTTAAAGAAAAATAATTCAAAATATACTTGAATCAAACAAACCTTGTATTTACTTGCATGTGGATTTCTTTTTTACTCCATTTCCCTTTTGTCTACACGATGAACCTTGATCTCTCTAAGTGTTACCTAGTTTTTTATGTGCAAACTTAAGGTAGCAAAATTTGTGCAATCTAATTTTACTTATGAGGGCTTACCCTAGGCCTTGAAGTAAATTCCATCCTTTCAATCAACATGTTATAGTAAATTGGATATCTCATAGAGATAACTAGAGAAATTATAAAGCTTAAGAGTCATTCTATCATGTTCTATATAGGTACTCTAGTTATACTTTTTTGAACATAATGTATAGAATACATAGGAGAATATTCAAATGCATTCGTAACTTGCAAGTCTTTCCTTCTTGAGATATGTATAGTCCGTGGGATTATCTAGGGATAAGACTCCTTTTGATCTATCTCTATGTATAAAGATCTTACATTGATGGTATTAAAAAAGAGCTCCTCGTGGAGGTGAATGTTCCAAAGAGTTGAAATAGGTAGACAAAATAAATCTAGGACTCAATAAGAAACGATTTGTAGGTACTGTCTTGTTTGCTTGGAAAAGTGTATGAAGACCTTTTTGAAGTTTTGGTTAGGTGCAAGATAGGATCTATGGATGTAAAACTTACATTCCAAATAAACATTAATAAGCCTTTTGATAGTGAAATAAAGAATTTTGAGCTTTATATTATATATTTTCTTTCATCAAGCCAAGTGTTCCAACCACTTTCAAACACATTTCTAGAATAGAGTACTACATCACCATTGGAAGTAAGTTGAGAAAGGGGTTCAATTCTAGTGTTGTGTGCACCAAAAATGCCAAAGCTAAAGAGACATTAGATAACTTGGAAGGAAAAACATTAGATAACTAGAGCGAAAAGGTTCTTATCACCTTATTATGAGGTGAGGTCATCGAACAGAAGGAAATCCTTGCTATAATGTGAACATATGACTCATTCATATCAAAGCACAATTTCTTACATAATTCAAGTCATTTCATCCAGTGAGCCTAACTCATTTAGAGAAAGTCAAATCTCTCAAGGATAATGGGACTTAGAATCTAGTGTGTAGAACTATAGGCATGAAGAATATTGGAATAAAATGTGTCTATAAGGAAAAGATGCATGAACATCAAAACATTCCCATGTACAAGGCTTGCTTGTTTTTGGAATGTTTTCTTCAAATTTATGGCATATAATTTGAGGAAACATTCATCACAATTTCTAAATGAGTAACAAAAATATGCTTTTCTTCATTTTATTCTAGTTAATGATTCATGATTCAACAACTTTATGTGAAGGATGTGTTCCTAGATGAAGAGCTTTAGGAGATAGTCTCCATGGAGTAGCACAAAGCCTTTAAAAATAGACATGTTTACATCATATATGCAAGCTTAAGAAGGTCCCACTGGATGGAAGGCACACCTTTCAGCTTAAAAGAAAAGATTTGTTGATTTTCTTCTAAATTGTGGTTAAACATAGAGAAGTGTACACGTATAACTCTTTGTATTGAAGGATACATTAGTACATTGGCATATATATGGAACATCATTGGTATAGAAAGAGAGCTTTATAGCATGTTAAATATTTGTGATTTAGTTATCTCAATCAATTTCTTTGGAGCTGCGTTGCTATTTATCTATGTGTTTATGTGGATGACAATATCATAACATGAAATGATGCCAATGGCATCAAGAAGATTAAAACATAGATGAAAGAGAAGTTCAATATCAATAACATTGGGTTGTTTACATATTTCCTTGGTTTAGGGATTGTTTCTAGGTTTTGGTGTTTTCATTACTCAGAGAAAGTACATCCATGATATACTAGTTAAGCTCAAAATGGAAAATGCAAAAATTGTATGCACACCCATGGAATTGAACCACAAACTTAGTGCTCATGAAGGAGAGCTGCTTGAAGACATTACAGGTTATCAAAGCCTTGTTGAGAGTCTCAATTATGCAACCCTAACAATAGTAGATATATGCTATGGAGTGAGTACATTGATTCAATTCATGCATAAACCAAGAAAACCTCACTTGGAAGCTACCAAATGGATGTTAAAGTACTTGATGGGTACCGTAAATAAAGGGCTATTTTATCCATTTTAATCTGACTTGGATATCAAGCTATACTCTAATGTAGATTGGGCTAGCTCAAAAGATGATAGAAGGATCAATTCTGGCTACTTATCTTTTGCAGGGTCTAAGTTGATTTCATGGTCATCAAAGAAAAAACCAACTATGGCATTGTCATCAGCTGAAGTTGAATATAGGGTCCTATAAAATGCAACACAAGAGGCAATGTGGTTAAAGCTACTCTACTCAAACTTGTGGCTACATACATACACTCCAATGATCTTTGGAGATAATACTAGGTCACTGCATTTGGCTAATAACCATGTATATCATGCAAGGACAAAGCACATTCAAGTGCATTATCATTATATGAGAGAGAAGCTACTTAGAACAGACATACAATTACATATGTATCAACAAACTTGCAATATGAAGATATTCTAACTCAATCTTTTGATGGAACTAAATTGAAAAGGTTCAAGATGATGATTAGATTGTAGGAGATCAAAAAGAGGTTAAGCTCAAGCATGTTAGGCTTGCGGGGGAGCTCTTGGCGCAATCACTTCAATATTGAATGCTTGTTCACTTATCCTAAAGTTCATATGTGCATTCATGTATTAGCACATGGATGAACTCTTGTAAAAGATTAATTTTTTACTCCTTGTAAAATTGCATATGTGGAATGACTCCCAGTTACAAGTTCTTAGGAGAATCTTTCCACGAACTATCTGGTCAGGTTTTACGGCAAATCATGTCCTAAAACATTGGAACACTTCTAGGTAAAGATTCAAAATCAAACTTGAATTTCGACTCCAACAAATAGGCTACAAAAGAGGATTTTCTAGTCGCGTGGATAGAGCTAGATATAGCAGAGATTTTAGAGGAAATTGTGTGGCATATTGAGCTGACATCATAGCTCATCATCTGCCCTTACATTGCAATCATTTATTGCCAATGTCAGTGTAATTTATGTGCATTAATACATATTGTTTTCTCATATCCCATCTCTTTTGCTCTATCATTTACTACTCAGAATAGGGAACTTCCCTCATCCATTTCTCAGCATGTACTTGATCATTTGTAGTGATTTAAGTTTGTATAGATTTATTAGATGGTCAATTTGTATGTTTCAAATATTCATTCTAATTTCCACAGCCATTTGCCAGTTATGTGCAAAACATTTTACTCTAGTCTACATATTCTTAACTCTCAAAAATGTTGAGATAGACACTTGATTTGTGAAGCTTCATTCTCTGAGCATAGTTGATCGTTTCAAGTGAAATAACTAGAGAAAGTAAGCTATTAGAGTCAACTAGATATTCCCAAAAGAATGTTGTCCAATTGTTACCAAGAAAGGAGTACTATTCATTTTCCTGAGCAGGTATGGTAACCAAAATAGCAAGTTTTGGTTCATAATGAAAAGTCCAAGTTACCTATTTTGATCGAATGATTTGAGGATCATCTTCCAAGGTACTTGGGTGATCATCTGGGCTTCTAAGAAATTCTAGATATCTACTTTATACTTCTCAAATCAATTTTGGCTAGTGAAGGAGGAATTTGTAGCACCATCTCATCTCTGGAAGGCTTTCACCATCTCCTCCAATAGTCATTCAGCATGTGGAAGAAAATTTCTCATGAAAGTCAATGCCCTTATCTTGAGCATAAAGTTTTTCAAGAAGTCTAGAACTATACCTAGCAACTCCTCCATCAGCCTTAGATTTCATCTTGTATACTCATTTAGTGCCAATGGCATTTTTTCCTCAAAGAAAATCATATCTAAACTAGGTAACATTCTTCATAACCGTATCATAATCTCATTGTATAGTAGTCATAATTTTTTCTAAATTCTCTGATACATCAAAGGAAACAAGGCCATTTGTATACCAAAAACTAGAGGCTGCGATTGCATAGCAATCTGATGGAAAGGAAGCATTATGAGATTCTAAATAAGTGCAATATGAGAGAGATCCATCTTGTTTTCTATCTCTCAAAGTTTGGAATAGCCATCTATGCATAGTTTTTCCATTGTTTATATCACCCCTCTCATCAAGTGCATCATGCAGATATGCACTGGAAAGGAATGATCTACATCATCATGTGGAACCTATAAAGGCTAAGAAATTGCCTCATTTGGACTAGATGTTGATTTTCCACCTACAAAAGAGGCAGCAAAGTTTCATACACATCTCAAGAGCTAACGAAGGTCTGCTTTTATACAGATGATAGCTTTTGTCTCGCAACTATACCCAAGAAAAAATTTATTTAACTAGTTCTTTATCCAATTTCTTGCATTCTTGTTTAGGCCCTTGTGCATATGCTAGGCAACCAAAGACATGGAGATGAGCACCATATGGCTTGCAACCATGCGAAGCCTCATATGGAGTGATAGATTTTTATGGTTTGACGGACACTTGATTAGTACATATGTTGCACACCTACTAGCCTCTAGTGAAAAAATATGTGATAAAGCATGAATTTTGACCATACACCTCAAGATCTCAAATATCCAAAAGCATTCAGATGGTAGTATTTATAGGAATAAATATAGGCTTCAAAAGAAAGGGTTTTCTTGGACATGTTGAGTGGACTATGAAGAGCTGCTTAGATCTTTAGCTACAATGACCACGATCAAAACCATCATTCCTATTGTAGGAGACAAGATTTGGAAGATTATCAATGTGATGTGAAAAATGCATTTCGGAATGGAGAAGTAGACGAGGTTCTTTACATGGACGATTCATTAGGGTATGAAGAAAAATTCACAAATCATCATGTTTGTAGGTTAAAGAAAGTACGTTATGGTTATAAAAAAAGGTTCTAAGGGCAATACATGGCTTGTGGAATATTTAATTGGTTGTGGATACAATAAAAGCAAAGCAAATCCATCATTGTTCTACAAGAACGAAAGTGAAGCATCTATCTTCCTGCATGTATACATAGATGAATTAATCATTACAAGTGATCATGAAGAACGCACCATGCAAAGAAAATCCATATTTGATATCTTGTAGAACTATGGAGTCACATGGTGCAAACCATTGAGAATTCCTATAGAGGTGAACATAAGATTGACTTCAGTGGAAGTTATTGATATTCAAGATTGACTTTTGTACAGCTCTGTAGTGGGAATTTTGAATTATTCCACCATTAGAAGCCCTAAGCTAGCATATATAGTTAGTGTGTTATCTCAATTCATGCACACACCTAAGGCTACACATTTATTGGCACCTAAAAGAGTACTCAGATAGCTCAAAGGTACATTGAAGGAAGGTATGTTCTATTCTTTTGAAGATGAATTGTAGGTGAAAGCATATATAGATGCTGATTGGGTTGGATCCCAAAAAGATAGGAGGATTAGAAGTGCATATTGAGTGATTCTTGACAAGAATCACATCTCTTGGATGGAAACGAAGAAACTCAAACTTTCACTATCTTCGAGAGCGGCTGGAGATAGAGCCTTAGCTCAAGATAAATTTAAGCTAATGGGGTGCAAGTTTCTAGCGACTTAACTAATTTTTTAGGTCAATAAGGTTCCAATCATGTGTGATAACATGAATAGTGTGCACCTATCTACCAATACCATGTTCCATGCTAGTAACAAACACACTAATGTAAACTTTAACTACATCAGAGAGAAAATATTGGCTATGGAGGTTTAAGTACAACACATAAGTACCAAGGAAAAGATGTTCACCAAACTATTGTACTTGATCCAGCTTATAAAGTTCAAAAGAGGCATTGGATTGTTGGCTCTAGGATGAATACATGTAGTTGAGGCTTGAGGGGGAGTGTTGAAAATCAAGCTTCAACCTTAGTAGTATTGGACCTTCACAATGGATTCAATGTGGATCATTAAGAATCAAGATGTTAGCCATGAAACCTCGTGTTCAAATTAAAATTCAAATACCTCTTCATAAGAAAAAAACCATACACCAAAATCAACTATAATAAAGCCTATAATCTAGGAAGAGTGATTGCTAACATATACATTTTTTTTTTTAAATCTATATCTACATACAATTTACTTGCAATGTTTGATCTCACATGTGTGCATGCCTTATGAGATTTTGAATAAGCTATTAGATCTCTTTCTTAGCAAGTGCCCTCCTTGCTTGAGTGATTTTACTCAACTTTATGTAGCCATATCTAGCTCACACATTTCTCTCCATATGAGCTAGATAGCACCTAGTGTTAAGTAGAGTTACCTTATCAGACCATACTCGTTTCTTCTGGTCTTTGAGTCTTTAGAAAAATATTTTGTTCCTCTAAAGTTTTCTCAAAGTGTTGTTCAATATGTGCATATTTTGAGCAAAAAAAGTCCAGAAGTGAGTACCATTGTGTGCTTATGTGTGTGTATTCCTAGTGAAAGAAATAACATTCCTATCTTGGATGCATTGGTTCTAAAAGAAGGATTTTTACTTTGATAACTTGTGTAAACATGTGCGTTGATGTTAGTTTATGTGAGTCAAGCTGTTGGATTCAATCCTAAAGAATGCAAAGAAACATTCATTTCAATAAGTGGAGATTTGTGAGTGTGCCTATCAGGCTACGTATGCTTTAAGGCTGCATTGGGAAGTTATTTCTTGCCCCATTACTGCGATAATAAGAAAACTAATCTCTTATCTCTCTCATTTTACTCGTTTAAATTTCAAAATTTATGAGTTGTATGCTCACACAATCTAGGTCTAGCATCTATGCCACTAGCCTAAACCCATAGTCACTTCCCCATGACATACCTAGATAATCAAAATCCACATGGTTGATAATGGTTTTTGTCCAACTTCTGGATTTGCATGCTAGACTTTAACAAAATCTACTCTTATGCACTCTCCTAGATCCCTTTGACACAAGAAAGTGAGAAACCACAATAGTTTTTACCTTATACTTCACAAGTACCAATAGATAAATTTGATGCTCTACTTTTCTACTAGTAGACTCTCTTTGGTTGGTTAGGTTCTTTTGAACTTGATCGAATAGCTCTCATTCCTCCAGGGTCCTTAAATAACTTCTCCTAGTTCTCCTTGAGTGAATTTGTATGTCAACACTCTCTGATACTACTAATGCAAGAAGAAGAAACTTGTCAATGCAACTTTAAAGCATAGATGGGCTCACATGCATACACACAAAACCACTATTCAATCAAGTGAATGATTCTTAGAACTCATCATAATTGAACCCTTGATATGTTTTAAAAATATAATGCACTTAATGATCTTTTTAATGCAATTTATCTCATTGAAGTTGCTCACTCCTAGTATGAGTGACAACGCCTCGAACACAAACAAATTACAGCCTTGAGTTGGCATACACACATAGACGACTACTCAATTCTAGATTTGTTGCTCTTAGAATATGAAAATATTGAGCACGATATTTGGGACTACTCACATTATGTGTAATTATCTACGCCTTGAATAATAATAATTTTATACTCCCATGGAGACACTTTTATGGTGAAGTATTCATTATGTTAGACTTACTTTTGATGTTTCTATTTATCAGAGGGTTGTTGGATGCTCGATCTATTGTAGATAAAGTGACACGATATTTAGTTTAGCGTATCTCAAATAAGCACATAATTGCATATCATAGTAGTTAAACATTGTCAAGTGGTTAAGCACATGTTTCGCTACTTGTGTGGTACCCAACTACTTAGGTTATTTATCCCACAAGGAAATCCATATTTACATTCGTTATCTTATTCCAATTGGCCTAGTTGTTATCACATGTGTATCCACAAGTTGTTTCGGTTGCATGGATTGTATCTATTGCATATTTTGGTTTATCAAATAGCAACTTACTATGGCCACTTCTAATTGTGAGTCAGAGTATAAAGTAGATTTCAAAGCTACCATTGAGTGTGTGCGTGCGTTGAACTTTGACTCCTTTTCATTGATTTGGGTGTTGATCTGTATTTTTGTCACCACCATCTTTACTAATAGTCAAAGAGCCTTCATGGTTTCAAGGAGTTGCGTGCCCCATGCTGACACAAACCACATTGATGTGCATAGTCATCATGTCAAGCAAACACTCTCAACTAAGGAGTTTACTTTAGCTTACATACCTACATATGGTAAGTCTCTAATGATATTAAGAAAGGCTCGGTCCACGGAGAAGTTTGAATCTTCTTGTGAAGGTTTGGTTTTACTTCTTTTCTTTGTAGATTGATTTCATTCAAGATAGCTGAGCCATTCATTATACATATGCTAAATCGTTTACCACATCACTCCGAGGGGGGATTGGATCATATATTTCGATGTTGATTTTTGTGACCACACTTATGGCATAAAGGAACTTTCTTGTTCTTTAGTAGGTGTTTTGTTGAGCTTGAAGATATGGATTTAACCCTAATCTAAACTAGTGTATTTACATTCACTAACTAATAATCAAATCTCTTTGTGTCAAGATTCTCGTTGCTACTCCTTATGATGTTTGCATGCATGTATAGTCATCACCAATTACAACTAGTCTTCAGCAATTTGACCAATGTTAAAGCTAAGACCGTGCGCAACAAAAGAAAACAAAATGTGGAGAGAGAGAGAGAGAGAGAGAGAGAGAGAGAGGAGAGAGAGGGCAGAAAAGAGAGGGAGCGAGAGTGACATAAGATCAAGAGAAAGAGGGAAAGAGAGTAAGAGAGATAGATAGAGAGAGACATGAAGGAAGAAAGAGAGAGAGGGAGAGAGAGAGAGGTGAGAGAGAGAGAGACAGAGAGAGAGAGAGACGAGGGATCTTTGAAGCATCCAAAGTATTGACCATGTCTTATGTCTTATGTCGTGGTTCGAGAGGTGATTCCACTTATGAAAACGTTTAGAATAAATCTTCTTAGCTCTTTCAATATTTTCCTTGTCAACACTTGTCATACCAATAAAGGGAAAACAAAAGGAATCATGTTGCCTATAGTTAACTTCTAGTCATTAGTGATGGATAGTAGGGCTTTTTCTTATTCTAGAAGTCCACTATGAGAAATTCAAATGTAGTCACTTGGGGAGAATGAAAATCAGAGAGAACAAAAGTGTGAGTTGATCAACTGCTTTCCAACAATGGTGTTTGAGAGGGATAGCTCATTGTAATCCATGAAGTTATGATCGAACCGAGATTCATTTTTATTGCACTAGGTTTTGATCATCCATTTTGTAATAAGCTTTAAGGACATGTCCTCCAATTCTAGAATACCCCATCCAACCATCTTCTTGGGTCACACAAAATTTTTCCACTTAATGTTCACAAACCTTGTCTCGTTAGGATCTGTGGTAATTTTGAAGTTTCTAGGATCTTTATCAATCTTGGAATGCATCAGTACTCTTTCCTCAACATAACCAAAATTATATTTTGTCCAAAACAAGAAATGTTTTCGTCAACAGGCCTTTCCACTCACATTAAGTTGCATGCCTTTATAGTATTGGATCTTAATATTTTCACTTATAATGACCCCAATTCGAATGCTTTCTCAAGAAACTACTGAGGACCATTACGATTCCAAGAAGGAAGAATGTTTGGTCATCTGATTGCACCCATCAATAGAGTTAGATTGAGGGTTTGGTCTAACAACATTTCATTTGTAACTATGAAATCAAGCCCTTCAACCATAATTTCAAACAACAATGGGTAAAGAAAAACACCATGTTTTATAGAGGATTTGGGAAACATGGGCCAGCAAAGCTCACCATTGATGTCTATGAGGGTATAATTTCTACCAAGAAAAGTGCAAACTTTCTTGAAAAATTCAAGAACAAATCCCATGTGTATAAGGGTATTCAGAATAAAATACCACTCATGGTTTTTGGAAGAGAAGGTTTTGTGATAACTCAGCGTATTTGATTGCTTCCCTGATTTTAGAAATAGCTTTCATTTCATGAATCCTTTATAGATTTCATAAATCAAAGGCCAAATGTTTACGTGGGATGGTATTAGCTAGAAATTTAAAAAGTAAATTGTACGTAGTTCAAAATAGGTGGATATTCCATCAATTTTGAATTCTATTTTCGCTATATTGTTTATGAATGATCTTTATTACACCCTCCTTGAGAGATATAGGTAGATCACAAAAATGAAGCGCCTCCGTCCAAAGCACCTAGAGTTCGTTTATAAGAGCATGCTTAAATGTTTTGAAGAACTCATAATTAAGACCATCAAGACTCTAAATTCTTCATCCAAGAAGTTCATCAATTTCATGTTTGATTACACTACGTACAAGTAGTCTATAATTCCATTGATTAGTTTCAAGTTGAACCTTTGGAATGTAATCACACCCTGTAGGGTAGAGTATAAATGAAACCCTGAAATGATCTGAGAAGTTAGTAACAAATGAGTCCATGCTATTGCTATCATTCCCGCATTCCACACTTTTATTGTTTAGGGAGCATTTCTATTTTTATTTTATTTTACAAAGAGGGTACATATTTTTTGGACGGTTTTCTGTCTTCCCAACCCAACATTTTTGAAAGTTAATTTTGGGTTCTTTCTCTTAAGCTCATACTCATATTGGAAATTGATTCTACTTCTAAGAAGTGCTTTAGGTAATTTTGGGCTTGGTTAGTTTTATTCTCTAAACAAATAAACTTTTGTAAAGGTTCTTCGCTCCTGTTTCTTTATACATTGTATGGATCTCCTTACATGTTTTACAGAGAATAGCATTGATCTAAGATCTTAAAGAAGAGTAGTACTTCATGAATGCTTGTTTCAAATCAATCGTAATTTATTATCAAAGTGACCAAAATGAAGAAACGAAAGGATTGAAGGACGCTAGTGCTAGGAGGTCTACAATGTTTTGAGAAATGTAGGATATGTTAAGCCTTGCTTTGCAAGAGAATTTCTTAATTTCAAGGTTAAACCAAGTGAAAGAAAAATAATCCTTGACTTCAATCAAACAGTGGTGAAGGTTTAGGAAATCCCAACCTTCATTTCTAAGACCGTAAATGATGCCATTTTTGTGTTCCCATGTAACTAAAACCACTTTCACGATGATAAAGTCCCTAGCAAGAAAAAAATCAGTGGTCAAAGATTCAAGAAAACTCCATGTCTCAATTCCTTTATGTTCAAAGTTTGTAGAACAGATTAGGACAATAGCAGACGGATTTAGTTTTCTTAAAAAAGTAGCAACCCATCTTTGGTAAGGTTTTGCTAATACAAGGGTGTCGATAAGAAATACCCATCAACTGATTTGCAAGGTCATCATCATGAACTTTTACTTCTTGTAATCAGATGAAATCTAAGATCAATTAAGTTCCTCCACTTAATAAACGTGAATGATGAATTACCAATTTCAAATACGCCAATTTATAGCATGAAACCTTTGTCCACTAGATGTAAAGAATTATATTTTCAATAGAGTGTTTGAGGACATAATCTTTATCGAGCATCCTTATGAATTTTCAAATTTATATTGCGGACGATGTATATAGGTTACACAAGGTCTTCTAAGGCCTATGGGGGGCTACACACTATCCAAATCAAGGTTTTGTAGAATAACTGATGAGATGTGGCTAGATTCTATGAAAAATAGAATGTGTCAATTTCTAAAAGTGGAGCTGCTTTCTCCATATAGTAGTTGTTTGTGAGATAACTGAAGCATTCTTAAATTAAAGGAGGTAAGTAACTTGACGTGGGAAAAATCGAATAAAATATTGAGATTTATTCACAAATCAAAAGGAACGTGATATTAAAGAAGGGTCAAATTAAGGTGAAATGATACAGAACATATGTGTTCATATGTTAGTATTGGGAATAGCTATAGCTGTGTATACGTTTCTGTCATAAGACATGTTAAAACCAACAATCTGGTATCGCCAATCAGATTAAGAAAGCCTATGGTGCTTGACAATGATATAAATGGACGCTCCCCAAAATACTCTAATGTCATTCTTCGCGGTAGATTTAAAAAAAAAACAAGAGAAAAACGTATATACTCACGTGTGCAGTGTTTCTCGATGCATTGTCCATTTGATGGGGTTCCAACGAATAATAGACTTTTTTCGTTATCCCCCCTCAAAGCTTGAATGTGATACTGAGCAAGGTGTTGCTTGAATTCATGTATACTAAATTACGTGAGAAATCCTCAAATTGCGATCGTCACATCTTGGAAGAACTTTGCCAGATTTTGCTATATATGTGAGCACGCACGAACGCGATCGGGAATGCCGGAACTTCTCAGTGGCTCATTTGAAACACTCTTTCCGTGCTCAAGGCGTTTCGATAACTTCCGTATATCTGGATGAACGATTCAGGTTATTAATGATATCCTTTAATATGCCTAGATCAGAACGCATTAACATTTATGCAGATCAGAACGCATAAACATTTACGTAAATTCATACTTAACCTAGAATGGTTTTACTTATTTGGGTTTACATACGCGTTCAGCAACTCAAGGGAAAGACCCTTTCACATCTGTATCCAAAGGTAGACGTCCCACGTTGATGGCATTCTAAACTGTTGCCTATCCGAATAAGAAATACATATACAGGGAACAATGGATTAAAGCGGAAATGGACAGCAGGTATGTATTGTCTTAACTTGATTATGGAGCTTTCATGGAACAATGGCTTTTGAATTAAGCACATGATATTTAGGTTTTCACACAAAATTGGATCTTTTTTAAACACAAATGAAAAAAAAAAAACAATGCTTGAGAAAAAAAAACTCCTTAGGCTGATACTAGCCTTCTATAGTGGAAGTTAGCTGAGGAGAGAGCCAATTTAGGTTGTTTCTTGGATACCACGAGATTATCGTATTTACAAGATTGATAACGTAACCACTCGTGCTTCTATTGTCATCTTTAGAACTGGAAAATCAGCATCATAATAAGCATGTATATGTATTCCATCATCATCATCATATGGTTAGTACATTGGTTTATTCAATCATATTTTAACATAATTAATACTCATTCAAATTCAAGAAGATGAAGGAATCTAGGTGGCTAAATTTATTGAGATAGCACGCTAATACAATCATCCATATTTACCTTGGTGAGTGTTGCCTATAAAGCACATCCTGCAACTCACCTATATAAGGTCACATCTGACACTTTTCGTCCTCCATAACAATTTACCTTCTTATAAAGCTCCAATATCCTATAGATGATTTTGCTATCAATCAAGCCAAAATTCATTAGTAGGCTACTAATATATTGTTTATGCATCAAATATATATGTTTTGCTTTTTAAAGCAAGTAAATTCCAAGGAAATTCCTCGAGGTCCATAAGTCATAGATTAAACATGCTATCAAGCTTTCTTTCTATGCCATTGATGATGGATTTATTTTCGAACGGGACCTTCTTGAGCCTGCATATGTCATGTAAAAATGTGTATTTTCAAAGAATGGGGGCCTACTTCAATGAGATAATCTACTAAAGCTCTTCATCTAGGAAATCATCCTTCACATTCAAATCTTACATCATGCAACCTTTACTAGCTTCAAAGAAAGGCAAACATGTTGTTGTTAGTCGTTTTAGCAATTGTGATGAATGTGTGCTCAAATTATGTCCCATAGTTTCTAAGAAAACATTTATGGAACAACCAACCTTTGTACCTGGAAACATTTCGACATTCATGTCTCTTTTCCTTATAGACACACTATTTCCAATTATCTTCATGAACATACCTTTTGACCCTAAATTCTAAGTTGCATTATCATTAGGACTTGTGGTTTTCTCTAGATGAGTGTAAAGGGGGTAACTAGGACTATGATCTAGTGGTCCTACTCAAGATGATTTCTTCCTTAGGGAAGTATACCCTGTAACATATACATGTATAGGTATGACTTGAAAAAAATACAACACACTAAGAAATAAACAGAGAGCATGACGAGTTAGACACATGATGAAAAGACCAAAAAGACCAATTAACTAAGATTGAAAATCACGGGAGTAAGTCATTAAGTACACTTCAGAATACTACAATGGTCTAGCCACATCAAGACCAATTATTTACTAGATGACACAATGGAGACATACAACAATATGCGACTTCTATAACAAATCAAGAGATATGAAAGAATCTATTCTAGAGAAGATCTCCTAGACTACTCACTCTCTCTATCATGACAATTGCCAGCCAACAATGAAGCCCTCACACTATGTACCCAATGAAGAGAGGCCTTTTTCTCACTGGACAAAGTTGCACTAATGAACATAGAATAAGTAGAAAGTAGGGTAAGAACACACTAGATAGAACCACACTACACATGAATACCAAATTATGAAGAAGAGACTATGATGATGGTGTGCATATCTATCTATTTCATATGTATCCCCAAAAACGAGTGCTAAACCATTTATTATATAGACCTTGAGGCTAGTCAGTTGCCTCCACCAAATCCAATGTTTTTTTGCACCTTCATTGTTTTGTGTTGGACATGTGCAACCCTCCATGGGTGCTAGAAGAAAGGGCTAGCTTTGGTGAGGAGATCTAATTTTGGTACTGATAGCCAACAAGTTTTAGCTCCACATGGTTAACTTTGAATGCTAACCTTCTTTTCATTATGAGTCAACACTCCATGTTTAATATATATTATTCCCTCAAATTTGATGGCCGGCTACATTTGAAGCCTTGGTGACAAAAATTTGAGAGGACAGTTCACTTTCAACAAAGGGTGAATTTTTTGTCAGATACATAGACAAATTTAGTCGTTGAGTTTGGTTATCAAGTGAGGGCAAGTAAGGACGGGTTTGGAGGATAAACAGTGGGGGGAAAATGTAGTATGAACATTTAATAAAGGGGGAACTAAGTTGGATGAGTCATTAATTCAATTGTGACAAGACTAGGTGAATTCGTATGAATGATGAATCAGGATGAAAAATTTCCTAACTCATATTGGGCATGGTTGGAGACATGGATAAATGAATTTCCTACGCATGGTTACACTATTTTGCCAATTCTTTCAGCACGAGGTGATTTGCAATGAAACTTTGTGATATGTTAGAGATGCACTTAGGAATTTACTAGGTATGGAGGTTTTGTAGGAAAATTGCATATGCTAAGAGCAATTGGGCTGATTTGCAATTTATTAAGAGCAATTGGGTGCTGAATTTGGAGTGGATTTCACCTTTGATGAATTTGCAACCTGGACGGATAAGGAGTCCATCCTAGGTGAGCTCAACACAAGGATGAATAAGGAGTTCTTCTCAAGCGAGCTCCTAGATCAATTTCTCACACAATATGAAGCTTTTTGAAATAAGATTCAAGCCAACTTGAGAAGACAATGATAAAATTTGATAAGTAATTCCTACTCATCACTCAAAGCTTTCTAGCTCCTACACATATGAATTTGTGAGCTAGATATGGCTACTAAAAGTCCATGGAAAATACTCAAGCAAGCAACAAGCTTGCTAAGAGAGGGATCTACTAGTTTATTCAAATCCTATGAGAGATTACACATTTTCAGGATAGACAATTTGAATTACAAGGTGTGTATATGTTGATTTGAAAAGATTCCTTATATGATAGAGAGTGTTGTCCTAGGCTAAAGGATTTATCACACCTAAATGTGATAAGAAACTTTTGAATCTTGTGAGGGGGTTTCAAATTCCAATTTGAATTTGATTCTTCATACTTGATCTCTTACTTCTCAATGCTGAAAGTGACATGCATCCAAATGGTCCATAATCTCCTAAGCTTGGAGCTTGAATTTCAACATCCATATGAGGCTCGATACCATCAAAAGCCATTTTTGGCTCAGCGATGTGTATTTTATTTCTCAACACATCCATTAGTTCATTAAGTGCAACAAAGAAAACAAGTTGATAAGGCTAGGAAATGTGTTCTTTCTTTATACAAATTTGAGATTCCACTTCTATATCATCCACATACTAAACACATTCTAGTTAGTTGTAATGTTTTCTTTGTCAATGAGCTCAAAGTATATATAGGGTACTTTCTTACCAGTTTTTACAAGGCAAAATTCAAGTGCTTCTCGTAGTGATGCTTTTTCTTAGTCTTTGTAAGTTTAAAATCGGGATGTGGATCATTTTTTTCTATGCCGACTCATTATGTGCATTTATATAAGCCTTGGATACTGTTAAATTCTTGACTTCCATTGAGACACACTTATGTTTAATTATTCATGATGTTAGACTTACTTTTGATTTACTTGTTTGATAAAATGATATGATACTCAATTTAATGTATCTTAAATGAGAACATAATTTCATATCATATTACTAAAAGAGTGGCAAGTGGTGAATCACATGTTTCCTTACTTTCATGGTAGCAAACTACTTAGGTTGTTTTATCCCACGAGGTAATTCTTGTTTCCATTTTTACATTCTTCATCTTAATCCGATTCGGCTCTGAAGCTTGTCAATTAGGAAAGTAGACCAAGTTTCCATACAAGAAAAACAATTATGTGAGCTATCATCCATATAGTTTTCTGGGGACCAACAAAGGATAATTCAATTGGAGGTAATAGGTAGTTTGTGTTCTTTATTGATGATTGCACAAGGATGAATTGGATCTATTGTATGAAGAATAGATTTGATGTTTTTATATCTTTAAGAAGTTTGAAGACATTTTTGAAAGAGAATTTGATAGGTACATGAAGGATCACATGTAGGGGGCGAATACTTCTCCCATGAGTTGTTTCATTTCCTATAGAGGAATGCCATCAAGAGACAAATCCGATGCAAGTGCACACCACAAAAGATTGTGTGGCCGAGAAAATAAATAGGAACATTGCAAAATGTGATAGGGCCTTGATGAAGGATATGGGTATGGCCAAGTGTTATTGGAATTATGCAGCAACCACACCTATATAAAGCATTAATAGGGTGCCTACATCAATTATACATGCCACCATAGTTTTTGAAGTTTTTTATAATAGGAATCCAAAAATAACGCATTTCAGAGTCCTCATTTGCATATGTTATGTATTGGTTCAAAGTGAGCTAAGAAGCAAACTTGATTCTAAATAAGAAACATGTGTCTTTGCGGTGTATGCAAGAGAGCAAAAGGTTTATAGATGTTGTACCCAAAAAAAGAGCTAAAACGATCAAGGAATGTTATATTTGATGAAATTTGACTGTGGTATGCTATGAATGTATGTGCAGGGTAATGAAGAAGAAAAGAGGGTCTCAAGGGATGAAGCACAAAGCATGGATTTTAGTGGACTAAACGAGGTGAATCTTCAACCATCATGGGATCAAGTAAGTCCTACATCAATTCAGTTAAGTGAACAAGGAGTAAAGGAAAGGCCAAAATCAAGAGATAGAAGAAGAAAAGGAAGATCTATGAATAGATCTCAATGCACACCATCAAAGACAAAATGTAGAGAAATCAATGGAATTGTGATATAAGAAGACAAAATGTAGAGCTCAAAGACAAACAAAATGTAGAGAAATCAATGGAATTGTGATATAAGAAGACCTCACAGGGTATGGTATCCATTTGAAGAAATTTACTTATGATTCACTTATGGCTAGAAATGATGTTTACATGAGCAAGTTTTTTGGAAATCTATACCCTCTGAAGTAGCAAAAACATGCAAAGAATGGCAAGAAACTATGTAGGAGCGGATTAAGGCCTTGGAGGAAAATTGCACTTCACCTCTCATGCCTAGGAGCAAGGATATGATGTCATTGTAAACAATTTTGTTTATAAGGTAAAGGATCACTCATGATGGTAGTATTTCTAGATACAAGGCTAGACTGTTAGCTTGAGGATTTTCTCAAAATTGCGGAATAGACTCTGATTAGACTTTTAGGCTTATGGCAAATATGACTGCCACTAGAGCTATCATTACAATTGCAACAAGCAAATAATGGGAGGATGTATCAATTTTGATATGAAGAATTCATTTCTTAATGGACCAACAATTAGTGTTTTGAATACTAAGTCAAGTATGTATATGTTTGTAGGTTGAAAAAAAAAATTCTATATGGACTCAAGGAAGCCCCTACAATATCGAATCAAAGACTTGTGCACTATTTGATCAGTTTTGGATACCATCAAAGCAAGGTAGATTCATCATTGCCCTATAGGAGGGAAGCTGAACAATATGTCTAATTATGTGTATGTTTAGATGGCTTAATTATTAAAGGTGTTCATGAAGAAGGCATCATGAACACCAAAGAGGAACTTGGAAAGGAATCTTAGTTCTCAAACCTTAGAGATCTAAGGTAATTCTTAGGTATTGAATTCGTATACAAGAATAATGGTATTTGTCTTATGCAATGAACATATCTTTTGTCGGTTGAAAAAGTATGGAATTCGAGTATCCAAACCATTGATACAGATTCACGTTTGTACATGTCTATTTTAGGATCATTAAACTATGCCACCTTTACAATGAATGCGGTATCTAAATTTATGCACACACCTAGTGTTCCACAATTATATCAGTCCAAAGGGTACTCAAATATCCCAAAGATACAGTGAATGAAGTTCTATTCTATGCTTTTGAGTATCACTTGAAGGTGCAAACATATAGAGGTGCTAATAGAGATAGAAGCAAAGAAGATCATATGAGTAAAAGTGGAGATGTAGTGATGCTTGGCAATAAGTTCATATCTTGGATGGAAAATGAGCAACCCTCAATTTCTCTATCCTTAGCTAAATATGAATATAGCATTTTGTCTCAAGTGACATGTGAGCTTATGTGGATCAAGAATCATATGGTATAACCTTACTTAGAGGTCAATCAATTTCCAATCATGTGTGATAGCATGAATATCAATACCTATTTTCCAATCCCAAATTCCATGCAAGGAGCAAACACATAGAGGTACACTATCGATACATCAGAGAGAAAATGTTCACTAAGAAAGTTTAAGTGAAACATATAAGTATTGAGAATGATTGCACTAACATCTTTATCAAAGCTTGGAATTCAATGGAGCTTATAGTTTTCAAGAAAGGCATTGGATTGATGGCGGTAGGTTGAAGAATTGGGGCTTGAAGCTTGAGGGGATTATTGAAATTCAAGCTTCAACCTTGGTACATAAATTAACCATTGGATGTATTCCACTTGGAGGTACATGAAGCAAAGCATCAAGCACAAGAATACGACTTCAATTTTGAATTTAAAATCTCCTTACCACCACCATAAATCACCAATCACAGTTAGGTGTCCTAGAAGCCTATAATTTAGGAAAAGTGATTCATAACTTAAAGGGAACCTTTTTATAATCTACACTTACACACAATGTGCTTCGCATTGGAATACCCCCTATGTGTGTTTTGTTAGATTTTGGAAGCAATCTACTAAGCCCCTAAGCTAAGCAAGCTTCATTTCTTGCTTGATTGCATAAACTTTTCTAGTAGTCTTTGTGTAGCCATATGTAGCTTAGAGATTTCTATGTGTATGTGCAAAATTTTTGTAAGTATTAAGCAAGGTTTCCTTATTCTTTGTATCTCAATTCTCCTAATCTATGTTTTGCTAGAAATTTATTCTTGTTTTCTAAAGTTTCCTCAAAAGTTGTTGTTAAATATCTAAATATTACGAGAGAACCAGGCCGAGAAATAAGAAGTACTCTATCTATGCATGCTTACTAAATGCTTTATCTCATGTCTTTGAGGCACTAGTTCTCCTAGTAGAATTAACCATTTTGAGCGATATAAATTGCATTGGAAAGTTCCTTTAGTTTATGTGTGGAATGGCTTTCTGAATCACTCCCAAAGAGTGAATAGAATCAATTCTCTGAGTGAACATTGGTGTTGTGAGTTTGCTTGTCAGGGCCCCTATGCTTCAAGGCTAGATAGGGATATGGTTGTTTCTACCATCACATTCATTGATGAGTGATTTGATATTGAAGCGATCAAATTTTTTCTTAAACGCTTGGTGAGAAAATTTTAGGGTATCATGTTTGATACACATTTTTCAAATCAGACTACTACAGAAGGCTAATAGAAATGAGTTGATATACAAGTACAAAGATAATGCTGATGGGAAGGGTGATAGGTATAAGGCTAGTCTTGCTAGGAGAGGCCATGCTCATGAGAGAGGTATTGATTTTGATTATGAGTTTCATTCCACCATCTGAATAACAACCACTCGTACAATTTGTACAACTGCATGTCATCATGCTTGGAATGTACATGACTTGGACATTAAGGTTGCATTTCTAAGTATGAATGACATTAAGAACTTCATGTATTTGGACCCCATGGTTTTTTTGCACGAAGAACATGAATTAAAGTATGCAAACTGAAAAGGAATTGTAGGGATTGAAGCAAGCACATTCACCTTGGCATCAAAAGACAAATACCTACTTGCTAAATTAGTAGATTTGAGAACATTCAAACAAAGATAACATTATTTGTTAGGCATAACAGATGATGTACTTCTTATCATTTTTTCATGTCTTGATGATATGATACCTAATAGTCCAAACAAGAATATTATTGAGTTTAATTCTGAATTGCATGCCTCTTTTGAGATGTCAAATTTTTTACTCTTGCATTACCTTTTCTATATTTAGTTTATACAAGTTGATGGAGGAATAAAGATATGTTAAGAGAAACACATATCCACATTTTATTGCAGCATTTTGTCCTTGAAGAACATAGATCTTTTCCAATTTCGATGGATATATGCTAAGCATTAGGTCTTGATGATATTAGACTTGGATTTGATGTTGTTATCTATCGAAGGTCGTTGGATGCTTCATTTCATTCTCGATAAACCAACGTGATACTTAGTTTCATGTATCTGCAATGATCACGTTTATGCATAGCCCAATAGTTAAACATTCCCAAATCATTAAGGACATCTTTCGTCACTTGAATGGTACCCAAGTACTTGGGTTTTGCTATTCCAAAAGGAAAACTTTGAAGTATTTACATTGCTTTTTGTAAATCAAGCTTACCTAGTTTCTATGACACTTTTATGTCGACAATTGGTTTTGGTTTCATGGTTGGTAGTTCATGCATATTTTTCTCTTTCAAAGAGGAGCCTACTATGAACACTTGTAATGGTGAGTATAGAGTAGATTTCAAAGCTATCAGTGAATGTGGATGGCTTGGTCTTCTTTTCAATGATTATTGTCTTTTTAATGTTTTTCCACCACCATCTTTACTTATAGTCAAATCAAATTTGCAGTTGCAAGGAGGTGCATGCTCGATGCTTGCGCAAAGAACATTGAGGTGCATTATCATTATGTCAAGGAGAGACTCTCAATTATGGAAATGACTCTGACTTTTGCACTCACATATCGTATTGTTTTAGAACTTTTAACAAAGGCTTTATCTAGGTAGAAATTTAAAGAGTTATGCAAAGGTTTAGGATTTGTTCCTATTCAAAATTGATTTTATTCAACATAGATTGGCACTTCAATACATATGCCATCTCGTTCACCACATCACTCCAAGGGGGGATTTGATGACATATTTTGACGCTCATGTGTTTGAAGACACGAATAACATGCTAGCCCTTTTTTCCCCTTCTAAAAGCTTTTTCTCAAGCTAACCCTAATGTAATACTTGTCTCTTCACATTCACTTACTAATAGTTAGAGTTTGATGGGCCAAGTTTCTTCTTCCTCCTCCTCGTGATGTTCGCATGTTTCTTTAGTCCTCAAACTCCAAAATTTACATTTTCAATAAAGAATAAAAAATTGGCAAAACATGAGACGTTGTTTTGAGTTTTAATACGCCTTTTAATCAACATTGTATACATATGATTCTTTTTGTAGGTGCACATGGACATGAAATAAAAGAAAAATAATATAACTTATTATAGTAGCAGGTAGGGGGCCTCTTGGGTAAAGATCAAAAGCTCTTGGAGTACCTAAAAAATAATTCTTATTTTTTCCAAACGTTTTTTGGATATGTGCACGAATATTAAAAAAAAAAAATGTACAAACTTATCATCAAGATATCGAGGTCATTTTGATTTTTCATTTATGACTTTCTATAGATCTCTATGTATGTCTATTCATATAAAGATCGAATAGTTCATGTTTTTGTATTTATCAAGCTTTTCAATTTGTTCAATGTAAACATATACACTTGGTTGCAATTCCTATTTGTTTCCAAAAAAAAAGCGACATATCTAAGTCCAATCATTTACTTGGAGTTGTACGCGATGATTACAATAGAGCTGCATTATTTTCAATTAAATTATGTAGTAGAACAAGTCATGTGATTATATTGGATCATGGATTATTTCATTCTAGTAATGAGTAACCTTCTCTTCTCCAATGATGCTGGATTACCTATAACATAGTCGTGGTAGCTCCTAGTTTCGCTCATGTTTCTAGGTGATACACCCAATGTTGTGTTGTTCTATAGGCTTCGTCTCTGCCTTGTTTTGTTCATATCTTTTCCAAATGCTTCAAAATCAAAAACTTGGTACTAGAGCGTGTCAATGATTTTTCTAGGGCACCATCAATACGATTCTAGTAAGACACCTACAAGTGATTGCAGGTGATTGGTAGTGGTTGCACGGCATCAACAGTTGCATCATAAGAAAAAAGTGGTATTAGAGCACTTTATTGCTTTCGTTGCGCCATCATTTGTATTATTTAATGCCTTACGATATTCGATTTGGTGGTGCCACTAGAGTTCTTTTTTATGCTTATGCGCATGGAAACCGTCCACGCTACACACAATAATGCTCATGGAAATTCGTCCTTCACATTCATCTGATGAAATGCGTATAGAATTTGTCCTCTATTTGCCAAAAGATCCGCACGGGAGTTCGTCCCCTTTCAATATTCTGCGCAAAGCAAAAGTGCTGAGCAACATAATCGAACGCATGCGGCTCAAGTTCGAGCATCTTGTGCTATCCAAGGGTGCTTCAATGAATGGATACTCCTCTCAAATCTAGGAGGTTAAAATGTAGACTCGACACCAAAGTTTGCTAAGCAAATTCATTTGATACGAGGAAGAAATTCTTCACGAAAGATTTGTCTTATTAGCTATTGAAGAATCTGGCACACCTTGCAATTCGCCCCCCAAAGTAGTCTGAGGAGTATTCCTCCTGAACAAATTCATCCACCGAAGCACATTTAGGAGCTTACCCTTTTGTCTCAGTATCCCCTCTTCAAGATCCTCTTCATCTCTATGATTTTGTCCAATGACCAACTGGTCCCCTCTGTACCGCAAAAGAAAACCTAAAAGTGCCTTTTTGCAAGGCTCTATAGAATTCGTCTGTTCAAAAAGCAGTCAAGGGTAGTATTCAATTGAGAATTCTTCCAAAAGATTTACTCACTCACCTCTAATTCGAAGAAAAAATCATCTTTGGGAAGAAATATTGGAATTCTTATGGCAAGTTGAAGCTAGAATTGGAGAAGCAAATTGATCTAGAAAGCGTAAAGTAAATTGTTCTATTTTGTACGGAGCAACACTCACCATTAGAAATTTGTCTAGGAATACTCATTGCCATCCACCATTTTGAATGTTTTCGTAAAGATTCTTCCCAATCTTTGTCAATTGGCTTTCCAAAACTTGTCCCCATACTACTATTTCAGAGAAAATTTATCTTGCAAGAATACTCTGAGTCAAATTGGCTACTCAGATTTAAGTGGAGTGTCAAATTATGATAACGAAATTTTCCACATTCAAAGTTAGATTTTGTAGGTGATTTTAAGTCAGCTAGTTTTCTGTAACAAAATTGGATTACTCTTCCTAACGGCACTCTTTTGGCCTCAAGATCTATAGAAAAGGTAGTTTGTACTTGCTCACGGTATGTAGAGGGATTTATAGAGATATGTGAAGTTGAGAGATCCACACACCATCGTCACCATCGGACTCTAAATTTTTATTAGTTTTGGTCTTTTTGAGTTATTGTCATCCTCTCAAGCGTGTTTCATGAGTGTGTTTCCATAGTCCTACTCCTTGGTTACTCTTTGCTCATTGTGCAACCTTTTCCACTATGGAAGAGGCCCCTCTGTGGTGGATACAGAGTGAGGGCTTCAACTTGGGGGCACTTAACATGAAAGTGGGATTGAGTACTCTAAGACAACTCTATTAGATGAGAGTTTGTCGTATTTTTGTAGAAGTCAAATATTATTTTGTATATCTCCTTTGTGTCAAGTAATCCAATTTTATACTATGTAGTGGCTAGAGTTTTGGGAAGTATGAAATCATATCAAAGTGGGATATATTTTCTCATCTTCATACTCAAAATCCACCTCTATGTCTTTCTTGTGTCCTGTGGGTCTTTCTTGTGGTACATGCACAATCATGTTATAACATATAATTCCCTAAGGTAGAACTCCCCTTGAGTAGGAGGAGTACTTGAATCATAGTCCTGGTTAACCCCTCTATAATTTGGCATGCCCGAAGGGATACTTTCATGTATTGTGTAAGGTATATGTATGTAGTACAAGAAGCAGTTGTTGTTCATTGTAATGTTTTTCTTGAGTAAGTAAGTCATGTTAGGAAGAGTACATGACCCATACCAAAGCACATGCAGAACCTCACCCTGCACCTAAGAGCTCGAAGTAGCCAGCTTAACGTTCTCCTAGTCATGTTGATGGTCCACTAGACACTCCTCTTCCTTTGAATTTGATTGTTATATTGAATTCTATACCACTCTCAAAAGAGAAATGTAGGAAGACATTAGATTTTTCTTTAGATAGATCTAAGGAGGCTGAAGCACCCATGGAAGATCTTTCAAATTTACTCTCTACATTGAATATTAAATCCCTAATTTTAAGGGATCAACATCTGAAGATGAAAATGATCTTGTGAGGAGATTCATCTCCTTGTGCCACAGTCAAGGACTTAAAAATTGAGAGGACATGATTCCCATAATCTTTCCCTCTACTTTAGAAGGACTTGCAAATAAGTGGTACAAACACTACACATATGAACATTTCATTACTTGGGAAGCATTGAAGACTTCATGCTCACAATCATTTCAACCAAGGAATTCTTTAGAGAGGGCTCTGTACCAACTCTCAAACTTGAAGCTAAGACTAGGTGAATCTTTTGAAGAATTGCATACATGAGTCAATGACTTATTTCTGGACTACGGGATGCTTGAATTGATTTTCTAATGAAGAAATGGAAAAAGAAAGATCTTCCTAGTTCATCCTAGTAGAAGCTTAGGGAGTTTCTCAAACTGAATAGAACATTCAATGACCTTGTTGTAGCCACCTCTCACGTAGGAAGCAAGATTACAATTTGAGGGAAGCACTCAAAAAATCCTATGCATTGAATGCAGATCCTATCGAGCAGCTAAGGAGAGAGTTGGAAGCATTAAAAATGCAACAAAGTCACCATGACGAGAGGGTCATGCCACTGCCCCCATGCAACAATGATGATGAAGTGGCTCAACTTTGTTGGGAAATAGAAGAGCTATGGACCATGTAGGATGTACATAGGCAGGTTTGGTGTAGTGCATGCAATAGCAATGGAAATTCAAATATGAATTGTTTGAAGGCAAGCTTCCAATTTTGTTGTAAGAGTGGCCATGAGGTAAGGGACTAGTACTATGTCAAGGGATAATAGTAGAGATCTAACACTCAAGTTCTTGATTCATTTTATTCTAGTACTTCTTTCGATGCGCATAATAGAGAGGAAAGTTTTCCAAATTGGCCAAGGTATAATAGATCAATAATTTGCTACCAATGTGAGTTGGATGTCAATTGCAGTGGTTGAATGAGTGGTTAGGGTTCGATCAGGCCTTGAGGGCATCTATCGCTCATGTTTGATAGGCGGATTTCACACCATAAGTGCCTTCTCTAGGTTGCATATCCTATAAATAGATATCTCATTGATCTATCATAACATTTCTCTTTAAATCACTTTGAATCAACACATAAAAAGTACATCCAAATAGTTTCAAGTGTGATACATCTAGTTTTTTATTAGCATGCATGCCTAATGCATGTGATTTATTCAGGATGTATATTGTAGTGGTTTTTGCATTAGCTCAACTAAAATTAGGCATTCCCATTTCCTTCATCATAGTCCTAGGACATTTTGCAATGTACATATTTCTCACTTCTACTATACCATTTTGTTGTGGCATGAACCTGCATGTGATTTTCTCTTGATGCCATTTGATTGCAAGAAGTTAGAGAATTCATTGCACACATACTCTCCCCCTCCATATGACCTTAAAAATTTGTTATAAATTTTAGATCACTTATTGACAATGGCTTTGAACTTCACAAATCAATAAAAGACATTTGACTTATGTTTCATGCAATAAATCCATCATCCTTTGTTGGCCCCCAAAAATCTAAGTGGATGATATCTCACATAATTGCGCTTATTGAAAGATAACCTAGTCATTTTAGCTCTCCATTTGATCCTCTTTCTTGCATTCATCTAGCTCTACACTTTATTTCTTCCTCTACCTCTTCCTTTACCGACTTAAAATGTTTGGTCCTCATTGGTCTTTGCCTGTAGCCCCCCATGCTCATCTCCTTAGTGACCCTAAAGGCCACTAACTGCTCAAAGTTTGGAACATTGTCATTGACATGGAGGTGGTAAAATGCTTTCACTACTCATCATCCCTAAGCCCATTCAAAGTGTATGCAACTAGCTCATCATCAAGTATGTGACAACCTATGGATCCAATGCATCACTTACTTATTTCATCTTGAGAATATAGTCATTGATATTTCTATTAGGTTTTTTCCTAAAATTGATGAGCTCATTCTTCAACTGAATGTTTTTAGCTTTGGTTAAAGTAGATATAGGCTTTCTAGGTTTCTCCATACTTTTAGAGAAGTGTCTAGATCTTGTATATGCCCTTAAAGTGCAATGCTAATATGATGGAATAAGATAAAGATAACTCTTTTTCACTTTCATTCCATTCTGTGAAGCTTCTTAACTTATTAGGAGTTGGACTCTCACCCAAACTAGGTCTAGCATGTGTACCATTAAAAGACCCCATAAATACTTTCCCATGATGAAGCTAGAATTTCTAAACTTCAATGGCTAATATTTAATTGATTTCTTAATTTTGAGAACTTAAGTCTCACATGATTAGAATCCTCTGAAGTAAGAAGAGTGAAAAGAATCAATATCTTAGTCTATGTACTTCACAAGCACCAAAACAAAGGGGTAGATGCTTTGCTTCTTCACTAGTGGACCTTCCTTGACTTTCTTGTGTCCTCATGAAATTGATTCAATAGCTCTCCTTCTTGCAAGTCATTCAATGACTCCGTGTCATCCTATTTGAATGTATGTTTACTTTGAAGCATTGTGATGCCATTGATGGAAGAATGCAAACCTTGCCTTTACACCTTTGGACTAAAAACGACCTTACAAGTATGCTCAGAGTTACCTCTCTTCACTCTAAATAATGATTCTTTGATCTTTTAGAGAACGAAGTCAAAATATTTGGAACATTTAAGATATACTATGAGACCTTAAGAACGCAAGTTGTCTCAATCAAAATCATTGTTTCTACTCTAGAAATCACTACCTTCAAGATAGACTATTTGTTGTCTTCCTTGTGCATCTACTTGGAGATGCAATGCTACTCAAGAATCCATTTCTCTCTTGGTATTGAAAGTTTAGACTTGGGCTTCAAGCCAACCTTGCAAGACACAATTAGCTTTCTGAGAAACCAAAGATTATAGCCATGAATACAAAATGATCAGGCATCTTTAGTCATCACTTAAAACTAACTAGGTCGTACACACAAAACTGTGAGTGAGAGATATAGCAACTCAAAGTTTAATGAAAAACCTAAAGCATGTAGGGGGCTTGCTTAGAAAAGGGTCTTCTAGGTTATTCAAATTGTATGAGATATGACACATGTGGGACATGTGAATTGGAGTACAATGTGTGTCTTTAAGACTCTCCAAAGTTTTTGTATATTATAAGAAGGGCTATTCCTAATTTCTTGGCTTTAGCACACCTAAGTGTGATAGTTTTGATTTCTAGGCTTTAGCACACCAAAGTGGGATAGGTGATTATTAATTTCTGCAAACGGCGATTGTGATCATCATAATAAAACGATTCAAATTTCAAGTCTAGACAGATAAAATATATCTCTTGAAGGTTTTTTGCTATTTTTATGGATGCATAATTTAGAATTATGGATCGTTAAGGCATATTTATGCTAGCAATATTCTGAGTTGTAAAACACGCGAAGTAATAGATGATCCCAATTGTTTGCGTTCCTCATTTTTCAAGAGGATTTTAATGTTTGTGGAATAGTAGATAGAAAAGAGGATGTGATTTTAAGGGGATCTGATGTAGATGGAAATTCAAGTAACGCCTGCATACATTATCCTACCGATGCTTACGTACATTATTGTTTGGGCCAAATTTCTAGAAGACGTCAAACAATGAAGAAAGACATCAAGAGAAATCATGAGACATCGTAAGCAACTAAATACCATTTTTTCCTTCAAAATGAAATCATGCAATGCAACAACCGATGATGATACTCGCGGGGATATGGATAGTTGTGGCCGTTGTGAAACATGTGAGAATCAGTATCCCTAAGGATTTGGATTTGATTAAGATGTATGCACTTTTAATCTTTCCAATGTCTTCAAAGATATAGGAATCATTGCGCAAGATATTGTCCCAAATCCTGTATAATTGATGTGAAAAAAACGACTACAAATATCATTTCGACGTACTTATTGCAAAGAAAAATGTAGTATGCGACGTATATGATGATGGTGATAGGGATGTGGATACTTGTAATCGTTGATTAAGATGTATGCACTTTTTACTTTTTGCAACACCCTGAAAGATATGGGAATTATTGCACAACCGTGTCTCTGAAATCTTTTATAATACAAGAAAAAAGGACTAGAAATGTCATTTCAGTTGTAGTCATTGTCAAGCAGATTGTCGCATGCGATATATATATATATATATATATATATATATATATATATATATATATATATATATATATATATATATATATATATATATATATATATATATATATATATATATATATATATATATATATAGTGAAGAGAAGCTGACCTAGGTTCATATTAAGTTGGACAAATCTTAACAATGTGCTCCCTTTTCATCTTATCGATCTTTCTCATTTCATGAAGTATGTGCAATACAATAGTCGAATCTCGTTTCCCGTTTACATTATCGAGAACCAAGAGAAGTTCTACGTGATACATCGAGAATTTTTTCTCTGAAATGCAAGGGGGATGATAGCTCGTATAATGAGGCTCAAAATAAGAGAGGACATCGTCTAACAGATGCAAAGACGGGAATAACTAGAAATCGAACGCGATCATCATGCCTTTATAACTATATCCTTGCTAATAAGCTTTAAATCATAATCTGTAGGAACTCAGTAATCCCTCTAGTTTCTTTGCTCGCCGATTAATAAATACAGATGTATGAGATGATCAAATCGAGGGTCAAAAGCAATACGAGTATTCATGCATGTCGCTATTCCTATTATCGGAGATCTTATGCAATTTCGAGTCTTCCATATGAATAATTCTCTCTCATGAGGAGGCGATTGATCGGAGAGATACGTTACAATGCTCTTTCATGAGTCTTTATGAAGGCCCTCCTATTTCACGCGCTGCCTCGTACCTACGCATTGATTCAGTTCCTTTGATTGAGCATACTTTATTGATCATTCAGATACCCTGAAGATAGATTTTTCAGCATAACCGAATGGATGGCTCCTCAATATTCAGTTTGCAAGATCGATAACTCTGCATCATTCTCAGTTTTCCTTTGTGCAAGAAGTGAAGGTCAATATGGCTTGTTCGACTAGAATCACTTGAAATTCTACTCGCATCAGATCCTATTCAAGTCATATATATTTTGTTTCTATGCTACAAATATTTAACGCATTTAGAAGAATGAGAAATCCTGACAATTTGGATCATCGAATAGCGACGATTGCCTACAGCTCAGAATATTACTACCGTAAGATAGTCTTTGACGGTCCAGAAATGTAAAACATAAATCCATTACTTTAAATTATGTAGAAAAGTCACAAGAACCGTGTATGATGTATATTATGTTTTTCTATTTTTGAAGTCTGAATCATTTTATGATCATGATCGCATTCCCTATTTATTTGGCGCAGAAACATGTCATGGTTTTCTATTCTAATCTTTCCAATCCTTCGTTTTGTTAGAGGAGTGACCCAAAAAGGATAATATCCAACTATTTTTTTTTGTCTTCATGCGTCCTTCTTTGTATCACTCTTAGAAATACAGAAAGATGTAATATTTTAGCAACAAAAAAGTGCCTTAATATATATATATATATATATATATATATATATATATATATATATATATATATATATATATATATATATATATATTCATATCTGCAAGCTACTTTTTTGAAGATATAAAAGAAATGTTGATCTCTTTCGATACTTTGAACATGATGGTAATGAGCTCTGATATGCTTCTTACATGCATGGAAAATTTGATTAACTGTTGAATGTACACCACTCATATTTTTGGCTATAAATTTGTGGACTTGTACAAGGAATTTGTAAATCTTGATATAACGTTTTGAAGCACATTACTTCACATCTCAATACTATGAGTGCATGTTACTCTGCTTTTGTAGATGAACATGTCATCATTGTTTGTTTCTTTGAACACCACAATAGAAGCCAATTTCCAATCATTAATATGTAGTCACATCTACTACGTCAATCATCTTTATTTCTTGCCCAATCTGCATCACTCAAAGCTATATTATAAAGACTTATATCGTGTGAGTAAACTAATAGGCTGTTTAAATTGACTTTCAAATATCATAGCACATGCTTATCCATATTCCAATGTACAAATGTAAGATTGTGGATGAATTGTGAAAGTACTCCAACAACATAACGAATATATGATTGTGTACCTATAACATACAAGATGACTTGATCAACAAACTATACATGTTTACATTTTCAAAGTGCACACCCTCATGTACACTTAATTTAAGATTTGGCTACAAGGGACTCACAACTTTTGTACATTTTGAGAAACCAAAATTTTGAAGTAAATCACACATGAAAATCCTTTGATTCAACCATATACCATGCTTATCATAAATAAATTTCAATCCGTAAAGCACAATAAAAAAAGCCAAGATCTGAAATCTTTAATTCCATACCAAGTTTCTTCTTAATTTCATGAATCTCATCAATAGCAATTCCTACAATGATAATATCATGAAGATAAATGCAAATATACACACATTCTTATAGAGTTCACCTGTAATGAAGAATCTACAATACTTGCTATGTATCCTTGGGCTTCCAAATAGCTTACAATGATAATGTGCTTGGCAGGGAGCATTGTAGGGGGCGGGGCGAGGAGTGGGGTAGTGCACGACACGGGGAGGGGGTGGGGGGAGGGGGGAGCAATGTGGGGGCGGGGCACGGTGTGTTGCGAGGGGCGAGGCGGGGGGCGGTGCAAGACCGGCAGGGCGGAAAGCGGGGACGGGAGCGGGGGCAAGGAGCATTGTGGGGGTAGTGCAGGGTGTGTTGCGAGGGGATGGGTGGGGAGTTGGGTGGGGGGCGGTGCACGATGTGAGGGGGGGCAAGGGGCGGGGAGGGCTACGGGGAGACGGAGTGGGGAGCGCTGCGGGGGGAAGGGGTGGGGTGTGTTGCAGGGGGTAGGGTGGGGGAGAAAGGGGGGAGGGGGGGAGGGGGGAGGGGGGAGAGAGGGGGGAAGGAGGATGGGGGGAGGGGGGGGAGGGGGGAGCACTATGGATTGGGAGTGGGAAGTGGAGCGAGGCTGGTGCACGATGCGGGGGAAAAAAGGGTGGAGGGGAGGGGGGTAGTGTTTTTTTTCAAAAGTTTCTTGCTAAAAGATCATTTTGCTGATACATAATATATCCTAGTAGTGATTTAATAATGTTCATTGTAGAAACAAATCGGGCGGATGTGAACATGAAATACTTTTGAAATACGATTATGAAGGGAAATTACCTGGCCGAAATGACTTGATCCCATAATTTGTGGGTGATTCCATGGGCCTCACATGCTAGAAATCCTTTGTAATTAAGCATGGCATGTACATAACCATTCAAGATGAATGTTGTTCTCGAAAAGCCTTGATATCTGCTCAAATTGCTTCCTGAATCTTGATATCATTAGAAAGGCATTCCCAAAATAAAGTAAAACGTTGACTACTGAGGAAAGTTGAGCTTGCTAACTAGGTGAAATGCTAATGAGCTCTCCAATGATGGGTGCACGAGAACTATTGCAGCTAGGTGTGGTTCAACATTTACTATTGGAAAGCTTCATGGTGCAAGTATCCCCAACATGATCTAGATATGCTAAATGATGGGAGACTCGACAAGGGCATCGAATTACTGAAACTCGATCTCCAAATGCATTGTCTTTGGTAATTGGTTGAACTATGCAAGCGAAACATTGTGAAGGTGGGAGTCAAACTAGCACGTGTGTTGTAGGGGTAGGGCAGGGAGTGGGGTGGAACATGAGCCACGGGGGTGGGGAGAAGGGGGCGGGGGGGGAAGGGGGGGAAGGCGGGGTGGGGGGAGGGGGGGGGAGAAAGGGGAACAAGGGGGGAGGGGGGGCTACAAGTACAGGAAAAAATCCTCCATGGAATCCAAAATGTGATAAAATGGAGAAAACATCAACAAGAAAAGGGAGAACTATTTATATAGAAGCTGGCTAGATTTTGCATTATAGGTAGTATGTATTTGGTTCTATTATGTTGTTTAAGGTAGGCCTTAAGCCTAGAAATTTTTGTTAAGGGGAGCCTCTCTCTAGTGAAAATTTCTAATTCTACAACACCCCACTGAACTATTGATTTGATTCTGTATGGGCCTTCCTAGTGGAGAGTCCATTTTCCTCTAGTTTGAGCATTTATCTGTGGTTTGTGTAACAAAACAAACTCTCCTGGCTGCAAACGTTTGAGCCACAAGTTCCTATTGTGTGCTTCCTTTTTTCCTATCTGAGTCTGCACTAATTGTCTAGATGCTAGAATATGGGATTTTTTGATTTTGTGGAAAGTTGTGAGCCTAGATGTTACCTCTAGGATGCTCTTTCTTTGAACTCCTTTAGTTTTGATCGAGCCATGTATGAACTAGAATGTTTCTATGCCAGCTATCACATAAACGAGTTGGAATGGGAAAAAATCCATTTGTTTCTTTATAGGCTAGTCAATATGCCCATAGTGTAACAAGATAAGCTTTACCCCAAGAAGTGGGTTATAGCATGCATTCCTTTCATAGCATGGTGATCAATACCTTAATTTTGGTCTCTGCCTTGCCATTTGCCCTAGGATGATAAGAGCATGAAGTTTTCTGAATAACTTTATACCTATTAAAGATTTCTTGCAAAATTGTATTCACAATCTGTTCCTTTTCCATGCACATCTCCAAAGCGCGCCCAAACCTACAAAATATATGGCTCAATAAAAAGTCAGTAACTATTTGTGTTGTGCAATCAGGTGAAGTAATGGCTTCAGCCCACTTTGTTGCATAGTGTGTGGCAATTAATAAATATTTATCTCTATATGGGAAAGAAGGAGGATATGTAGGCCCTACAAAATCCAATCCCCTCTTCTCAAATAGTTCCCAATTGATACATACTCGGAGTGGGTTATTTCTCTGCTTTGTGGGTTTAGGTCCCCATCATTGGCAAATGTCACATACTTTAGCCCTATCATTCGAGTCCCCAAAAAGGGTGGGCCACCATAATCCTCCATCTAGAATTCTCTGGCCCATGATGTGACCTTGAAGGTTCCCACCACCTGGACCTTCATGTGCCTTTGCTAGGATATCCCATGTCTCTTCCTTGTCTATGCATTTCCTCAAAGAACCATCTTTCCCATACCTATACAATTTGCCTTGAATAATAGTAAATGATATGTTGTTGATTAGTAGCCTCTTCTTTAGCACCAACCTTACCTTTTTTGGATACAATCCAGTGTTAAGAAAGTTTTTGATGTCATCATACCAACCATTAGCTTAGATAGCAAACAAATTGGCATCAGGAAAATCATTGTTTACTCCAATCGGTTGATCCATGGCATTGATCCTGGATAGATGGTCTGCCATAATATTTTTTATACCTCATTTGTGGACTACAAAGAAATTAAATTCTTGAAACAAAAGTAACCACCTCCTTACCCTACCAGTCACTTGTGGTTTGTTTCGTAGATATTTGAGTAGTTGATGATCACTTATGATAAAAAATTTCACTCCGAGCAGTAATGAAGAAACTTTTGTACAGTGAAAACCATGGCCAAGGCCTCCGTTTCTGTGGTGCTATAACTTCATTCAGCAGTGGTCAAAATTCGATCGGCATACTGAATTGTTCTGTCGAGTTTAACTTCTTCGTTGTGTTGAGTCAAAATTGCCCCCGCTGCATATGCACTAGTATCTATATGTATATGAAAACGTTTTGACCACTCAGGTGTGATTAGAATGGGAGCAGCTACTAACCTTGACCATAATGTTTGATATGCTTTTTCCTCCTCTTCTTCCCACTTAAAAGGTACTTCCTTACCTATAAGCCTAGCCAATGGCCTTGCTATATGTGCATACATCTTCATAAACCTCGTGTGATACCTTGTATGTCCTAGAAAACTTCGAATCTCTTTTGGATATTTAGGTCTTTGTAACTTTAGTATGGCTAGAATTTTGTCTCGATCAGGTGTCATATCGTTAGAAGATACCACATGTCCTAGGAGGGTACCTTCAAGTACCAGAAAATGGCATTTGTTTGGGTTCAACTTCAACTTTGTTTCTTTACACCTCTTAAAAACCTGTTGTGATTGAATCAAATGCTTTTCTAAACAATCCAGCAGAGTCTCTACAAAAGTACCTAAAGAGCATGAAAAATCATAGACTCTAGCAGTAATGATCCAAAAATGAGATTAACTTTTCGATTGAAAGTAGCTAGGGCATTTCTCAGTCTGAATGGCATTTTTACATATACATAAATTCGCCAAGGTGTAATGAATGCACTCTTCTCTTGATCCTCAAGGTGGATGGATATTTGATTATATCCACTGAATCCATCTATGAAGTTGTAAAGTGTATGTCGAGCTACTTCGTCTATGACCTATTCAGCAAATGGCATTGGAAATCCATCTAGGATGGTGACCTTGCTCAATGCTCTAAGCTCCACATAGATTCTAGTCTTGTTAGTGTTTTTCTTTGGAACAATTACCATAGGAGATAGCCATTCTTTCGATATCATAAGCAAGAACATCTTGAACGTCTATTTGCACCTCTTCCTCTTGAATCCATCATGGAGGAATCTCATGAAGTGGTAAAGAAACCTCTTTCCTATTGTTGTTCTTACCTTTATACTCTGAACCTTCCTTTGGTCGCAATCTATTGAAATGACTTCCTGGATATGCTTTGTAAAGGAGACTTCTTTCCTCTTCTGTGGTCTTTTGCTCGTTCTCCCAACCAAGCCACTTGAATCCTTTCCTCTTTTTCTAAATACCCTTCTTCTATGTCTGATTTAGATGGAAAAATTCCAAAGCAAGGAAGAGATTTACCTACTTCTAGCCATGCTAGCATGTTGTCTTCATCATAGAGATCCAATTCCTTGTCTTCTTGTATGTCCATATGATCTATATCTATATTTATACCAACATATTGCATCATGCTGGTATGCCCTTGTTGTTTCGGACCTTCTTCCAATAATAGTTGTCTTAATTTAGCACCTTCTTGTTGACCCACATGGTACCTTTGCCCCAATCATGTCCTACACTAGGATGCCTTAACCAGGGTCATCCAATTAAGAAAGGATACTATCCTTGCATGTTTGCTAATCTTATAACTACAAAGTTCAAGACAAATATATTACCTTGTACTTCCATCTCAATATCAAGGACTAAGATTATAATTGTTACCTTGATTCAGAGCTCCCACCATCACATTGGTTGGAGGTTGAATTTGTGCTCCTCCATGGTTCCAATATGTTTGTGTATTCATTCCTCTTGAAGAATAATCTTGAGCTTGATGCCTAGTTTTCTTGCATAACTGACACGTTACATTTAAGAATGGACATTTGCTTACCACATGGCCCTGTTTGTTGCACATGGTACACCATAGCCCATTTTTTATGTCACGTCCCCTTAGTTCTTGTAATTCCTGGAGAAGTTTAGCTATTTCTTCTACTTGGGCGTTCTCTTCTTATTGTAGTTTGAGGGCCTCGATTTCTCACCTCAAAAAGGTTACTGCATTTTCTTCTTTTAAAGTTCTCCAACTCTTTCCTTAATTGAATCATTGGATCCTCAATTTCCGCAGAATAGGGAAGTTTAGAAGAACTTGCTCCATATTATTGTCTTATTTGTTCCAGTCGTGTAGCTATATTTATGAACTCTTCAATGGAGGCTCTTGGCAACACTAATTCTTTGATTTTATAGTGTGTAGTAATCAAAAGTGGTTTAGCTACCCATTTCTTAATAAAGAAATCATATGGAGGGTCTGGCAACTTAGCCTTTAATCCTTAGCTCTAGTTACAAACTCTGGAAACATTTCACCAAGACCTAGTCTCAAATTTCTAACTCTTCATGATTATCTCTGTAGTGTTCCCATGCTCAAATTGAGCTTTGTATGCCTGTTTCATTAAATCCAACGTGGTGAAATGGTTTTCAGCAAACTAGCTGAACCATTTATCTGCTAGCCTTTCTAATGTAGTAGGAAAGATGATAAAAAAGGCATCCTCTCTTCCCATCAAACCGCAGAAAAATTTTAACTGGAGGACCATACTTTCACTTATCCGGACACTACCGCTTCACATATTTTTCACTTTTGGTCTTTTAATTCCTCAATTGTGCACCTAAGGGAGGGTTCACCTGAACCTTCCAAACACTTAAGAAAACACTTTGGCCCTTTGAGAATTACAGATAGACACTTTGCAACCTACATCCAACTTTCTACAAATATAATCTTTGTGAACAATTAGTTGTGCACTACCTATGCACCTTGACACCTGACTTTGAACTCTTTGAATTTTCCCATGTTGACTTTGAACTTGAACATGTTGACTTTGACCACTTTGAATTTGACCATTTGACTTGACCCTTTGCATTTGACTATGGTTGACTTTGACCAATCATGACTTTTATGAGCTCAACAGAGACAAACGATTACTTATAACCTATGATCTTTGCAAATATATGCACATAAAATCTTTTGAATCTCTTTACATAAAATAGCCTTTTTGCATGTATAGCGAAGATATCATTTCGAAAAATATCACACATTTGAAAGGTTATATGTTGCATTACATGCGATATGATTAAACGGATTAATATATGTGCCACTCAATCATTTGACGAGTAATGATCATTTGACAAGTAATGATGGAATGTTCTTTTGAGAAGGTTTAACATCGAGAAGAATAACAAATGTTGAATTTTACATCCATCAGTGTCGATGAATGGCTTTATGAGCATGAATCAAATGCCCTGCATTCTTTGTTTTCTGCATTATGATCTTAATTTATAGGCATAATTTAAAGCATCAAGATACGATTCTTTTGTTCACTAGGAATTCATGCAATGCTTCGGAAAACTCATACGCAAAGTCCATGCTCTCATAATGGTAATCATGGAGACATGGTTGATTCAGATGTTTGCACTTTGCACTTTCTTCAATATCTCAGAAGATATTTCCCAATGCCTCTCTAATAGCTGGGAAAATGGGCTAGAAATATTGTTTCCGATATAATTGTTGTCTCCCCATTCCTCTATAATTATTGTCGATCAGATTTTAGCACGACACACATACTTTTCAGCTAAGCGCTGCACGGATGGGTTCAACCGATTTTGGCCGAATCTTGAAAACTCGCGTTCTTTGATAAATTATCTATCATTCTCATGTTTTGAAGACGTTGAATACGAGAGTGAACTCTCTGTTACCATCTATTTATCAGAAACTAAGGGAACATCATCATTATACATTGACAACATTTTTCCTAAAATCCAACGCAAAGTCCACAGAATGAGGGTTGGAACATTGCTGTCTCACAAGAAGTTTTAGGTTGCATTGATTGACATCTTTTCGTATAGATTACTTTAATTATTATTGGGTGACCATAGGACGCTTTTCGCTTGCCTGCATAGCTTGATGGACGGCTGATTATACTTTAATTTGAGAGACGGATAATATTGCATGATCCTCGCTTTTTCTTTGTGCATCAAACCAAGGTCGACTGACTTTCGGCGCGACACCTATGATACAGATGCCAATAAGATGCGAATTCATTCGCTGAAAACCTCATTTCTGAGGTTCAAGAAAACTGCGAATTCATTCACTGAAGCCCATCTAGGAGAAGCTGAAGCTGAACGAAATACAATTCTTAAAGATATCGTGGGAGTGGATTTTTCAGTGCAAGGAACCTCCGGATATCTTTAGCACTGTGTATACGTTATCGTCGCAAAGTGTGCTTGACTCGAAGATAATGTATGCGATCGTCACATCTTCGAAGCACTTCGCCAGATGTCGCTATATATGTGGGCACGCACGAAGCGATCGGGAATGCCGGAACTTCTTAGCGGCTTATTTGAAACTCACCTTCAGTGCTGAAGACGTTTCGATAACTTCCGTATTTCTAGATGAACGAATCAGGTTACTAATGTAATCCTTTAATATGCCTAGATCAGCACGCATTAACATTCATGCAGATCAGAGCGCATTAGCATTTACGTAAATTCATACTTAACCTAAATTGGTTTTACTTGTTTGGGTTTACATACGCGATAAGAAACTCAATGGAAAGACCCTTTCACATCTGTCTCCAATGTTAGACGTCCCACATTGATGGCATTCTAAACTGTTGCCTATCCGAATAAGAAATACATATACAGGGATCAATGGATTCAAGCGGAAACGGACAGCAGATATGTTTTGTCTTAACTCAAAAATTATGGAGCTTTCACGGAACAATGGGTTTTGAAGCAAGCACATGCTATTTAAGTTTTCACACAGAATTGGACCTTTTTCAAACACAAATGAAAATCAACAAACAATGCTTGGGAAAAAAAAAATCTCATTAGGCTGATACTAGCATTCTATAGTGGAAGTTAGCTGAGGCGAGAGCCAATTTCGGTTGTTTCTTGGATACCACGAGATGATCTTATTTGCAAGATTGACAACGTAACCACTCGTGCTTCTCTTGTCATCTTTAGAACTGGACAATCAACATCACAATAAGCATGTATATGTATTCCATCATCATCATATGGATAGTACATTGGTTTATTCACTCATATTTTAAGATAATTAATACTCATTTAAATTCAAGAAGACGAAGGACTCTAGGTGGCTAGATTTATTGAGATGACACGCTAATACAATAATCCATATTTACCTTGGTGAGTGTTGTATATGAAGCACATCCTGCAACTCACCTATATAAGGTCACATCCGACACTTTTCATCCTTCATAAGAATTTACCTTTATATAAAGCTCAAATATCCTATAGATGGGTTTGCTATCAATCAACCCAAAATTCATTAGTACGTTACCAATATATTGTTTATGCATCAAGTATATATGTTTTGCTTTGTAAAGCAAGTCAATTCCAAGGAAATTCCTCGAGGTCCATAACTCAGAGATATTAAACATGCTACCAAGCTTTCTTTCTATGTCATTGATGGTGGATTTATTTTCGAAAGGGACCTTCTTGAGCCTGCATATGTCATGTAAAAATGTCTATTTTTAAGGAATGGGGGCTACTTAAATGATACTGTCTCCCAAAGCTCTTCATCTAGGAAATCATCCTTCACATAAAAATGTTTACATCATGCAACCTTTACTAGCTTCAAATGAAGGCAAACATATTGTTGCTAGTCATTTTAGCAAATGTGATGAATGTGTCCTCAAATTATATGCCATATTCTTTAAGAAAACATTTTTGAAACAACCAACCTTTGTACCTAGATATTTTTTGACGTTCATGTCTCTTTTCCTTATAGACACATGCGTTTCCAATATTCTTCACGACCATAGCTTTTGACATTGAATTCTTAGTCGCATTACCCTTAAGAGATCTAGTTTTCTCTAGATGAGTGTAAAGGGGGTTAGTCGGACTATGATTCTAGTACTCCTACTCAAGGGGATTTCTTCCTTAGGGAAGTATACCCTATAAAATGTACATGTATAGGTATCACTGGAAAAAAATACAATAAACTAAGAAAGAACAAAGAGCATGACTAGTTAGAGAGATGATGAAGAGACCAAAATTACCTATTATCTGAGATTAAAAATGATGCGAGTAAGTCATTTAGTACGTTTCAAAATAATACAATGGTCTAGCCACATCAAAGACCAACTATTTACTACATGACACAATGTAGACATACAACAATATGCAACTTCTGCAACATATCAAGAGATATGAAAGACTCTAGTCTACAAGAGATCTCCTAGATTATTCAACCTCTCTATCATGCCAATTTCCACCCAACAATGAGGATCTCACATTATATACCCAACGGAGAGAGGCCTCTTTCTCAATGGACAAAGTTGCACCATTGTACATAGAATAAATAGAAAGTAGGGTACGAACACGCTAGATACACACTACACATGAAAACCAAATTATCAAGAAGAGACTATGATAATGGTGTGCATATCCATCTATTTCATATGTATCCAAAAAAACAAGTGCTAAACCATTTCTTATATAGACCTCCAGAACATGAGAGTGGCGTGCACCAAATCCAATCACTTTTTGCACATTCACTACTTGGTGCTGCACATGCACAACCTTGTATGGGTGCTAGAAGAAAGGGCTTGTTTTGATGAACTGATCTAAATCTGGTACTAACACCCAAGTGGATTTGGCTCTACGTGGTTAACTTTGAATGATAATATTCTCTTCATTATGAATCGACACTCCATGCTGAATATACATTATTCCCTCAAATTTGATGGCCGGCTACATTTGAAGCCTTGACAACAAAAATAGGAGAGGATGATTCACTTTAAAAAAAGGGTGAATTTTTTGTCAGATACAACGATGAATTTAGTGCTTGAGTTCAGTTATGAGGTGAGGGCAGGTTAGGACGTATTTGGAGGATGAAAAATGGGCGGGAAAATGTACTATCAACATTTACAAAGGGGGGAACTAACTTGGATGCGTCATTAGTTCGATTGGAACAAGACAAGGTAAATTTATATGAATGAGGACTCCAGGATGAAAAATTGCCTAAATGATATTGGGCATGGTTGGAGAATTAGATGAATGAAGTTTCAAGGCATGGTTCCACTATTTGGCCAATTGTTTTAGCATTAGGTGATTTCCAAAGAGACTTTCTGATATGTTAGAGATGCATTGGTGAATTTACTAGGTATGAAGGTTTGGCAAGAAAATTGCATATACTAAGAGCAATCGGGCTTATTAGCAATATATTAAGAGCAAGTGGGTGCTGAATTTGGAGTGGATCTCACATTTGATGAATTCGCAACTTGGACGGATAAGGAGTCCTTCCTAGGTGAACTCAACACAAGGATTAATAAGGAGTTCTTCACAAGCAAACTTCTCGAACGATTTCTCATAAAAAATGAAGCTTTTTGAGATGAGCATCAAGAAAAACTTATAACACAATGATAAAATTTGATATGTAATTCCTATTCATCGCTCAAAGCTTTCTACCTCCTACACATAGGAGTTTGTGAGCTAGATATGGCTACTAAAAGTCCATGGAAAATACTCAAGCAAGAAATACGCTTGCTACGCGAGGGTTCTACTAGTTTATTCAAATCCTATGAAAGATTACACACTTTCAAGATACAAAATTTGAAGTATAAGGTGTGTATATTTTGACATGAAAAGATCCCTTAGATGATAGAGAGTTTTTTCCTACGTTATAGGATTTATCACACCTAAATGAGATAACAAACTTTTAAATCTTATGAGGGGGTTTCAAATTCAAATTTGAATTTGATTCTTCATACTTGATCTCGTACTTTTCAAAGCTCAAAGTGAAATCCATCCAAATGGTCCATAAGCTCATAATATTGGAGCTTGAATTTCAACATCCATATGATGCTTGATATGGTCACAAGCCATTTTTGGTTCAGCTATGTGTTTTTTATTACTCAAAATATCCATTAGTTCATTAAGCACAACAAAGGAAACGGGTTGATAAGGCTAGGAAATGTGTTCTTTTTTTATAAAACTTCGAAATTCTACTTCTATATTATCCACATACTAAACACATTCTAGTTAGTTGTAATGTTTTCTTTGTCAATGAGCTCAAAGTATATATAGGATACTTTGTTGCTAATTTTGACGAGGATAAATGCAAATGCTGCTCGTAGTGATGCTTTTTCTTAGTCTTTGTAGGTTTAAAATCGTGATGTGGACCATTCCTTTTCTATGCGCACTCACATTATGTGCATTTATATAGGCCTTGAATACTGTGAAATTCTTGACTTCCATGGAGACACACTTATGGTTAAGTATTCATTATGTTAGACGTGCTTTTGATGTTTCTATTTATCAAAGGGTTCTTTGATTCTTGATTTACTTGTGGATAAAACGACACACTATTCAATTTAATGTACCTTAAATGAGAACATAATTGTGTATCATTGTTCTGAAAGAGTAGCAAGTGGTTAATCACATGTTTCCCTACTTTCATGGTAGCCATCTACTTAGGCTGTTTTATCCTAGGAGGAAATTCTTGTTTCCATATTTACATTCTTTATCTTAGTACGATCGGCCGATTTGTTATGAAGCTTGTCAATTAGGAAAGCACACCAAGTTTCCACACAAGAAAAAACATTTATGTGAGCTATCATCCATATAGATTTTTGGGGACCACGAAAGGATAATTCAATTGGAGGTAATGGCCTTAGTTTGTTTGTTTTATTGATGATTGCACAAGGATGAATTCGATCTATTGTATGAAGAAAAAATCTGATCTTTTTATATCTTTAAGAAGTTTGAAGCCTATGTTGAAAGAGAATTTGATAGGTACATCAAGGGTCACATGTAGGGGGAGAATACTTCTACCATGAGCTCTTTCATTTCCTAGAGACGAATGCCATGAAGATCGAAATTGGATGCAAGTATACACCACAAAAGATGGTGTGGTAGAGAAGATAAATAGGTACATTGCAAAATGTGCTAGGGCCATGATGAAGGAGATAGGTATGCCCAAGTGTTATTGGACTAATGCAGAAACCACACCAATATACATCATCAATATTGTCCCTACATCACGTATACATGCCACAACACTTTTTGAAGCTTTGTATAATAGGAAGACAAAAATAATGCACTTGAGAGTCTTCGTTTGCATATGTTATCTATTGGTTCAAAGTGAATTAAGCAGCAAACTTTGTTATAAATACGAAACAAGTGTCTTCACGGTGTATGCAAGAGAACAAAAGGTTTATAGATGTTGCAACCCCAAGAAAAGGGAGCTAAAAGAATCAAGGGATGTTATATGTGATGAATTTTCACTTTGGTATGCTATGAATGTATGTGGAGGGTATCGAAGATGACGAAAAGAGGGTCTCAAGGGATGAATTAGAAAGCATGGCAACCCACAATTTCTCTATCATTAGAGAAAGCTGAATATAGGATTTTGTCTCAAGTGACATGTCAGCTTATGTGGGTCAAGAATCGTATGGTATAACCTAAATTGGAGGTCAATCAATTTCCGATCATGTGAGATAGCATAACTAGTGTTTACTTATTTTCCAATCCCTTATTCTATGCAAGGAGCAAACACATAGAGGTACACCATCAATACGTCCGAGAGAAAATGTTGGCTAAGAAAGTTTACGTGAAACATATAAGTACTGAGAAGCATTGTGCTAACATCTTTACCAAAGCTTTTGGATTCAATGAAGCTTATAGATTTCAAAAAAGACATTGGATTGATGGCGCTAGGTTGAAAAATTGGGGCTTGAAGCTTTAGGGGACTATTAAAATCCAAACTTCAAACTTAGTGCATAAATTAATCATTGGATGTATGCCACGTGGAGGTACATGAAGCAAGGCATCAAGCGCAAGAATACGACTTCAACTTTAAATTTGAAATCTCCTCACAATAGCCATAAATTACCAATCACAATGAGGTGTCCTAAAAGCCTATAATTTAGGAAAAGTGATTCATAACATAAAGGAATCTTTTTATAGTCTATATGTACACACAAAGTGCTTCGCATTCAAATACCTCTATGTGTGCTCTATTAGATTTTGGAAGCAATCTACTAAGCCCTTAAGCTAAGCAAGCATCTTCCTTGCTTGCTTGCATGAAATTTTCTAGTAGTCTTTGTGTAGCCATATGTAGCTTAGAAATTCTTATGTGTATATGCCAAATTTTTCTAAGTACTAAGCAAGGTTTCCTTACTCTTTCTATCTCAGTTCTTGTAATCTTTGTTTCGTTAGAAATCTATTCTTTTTTTCTAAAGTTTCCTCAAAGTTGGTGTTAAGTATCTGGATATTACAAGAGAACCAGGTTGAAAAATGAAAAGTACTCTATCTATGTTTGCTTAGTCAATGCTATAACTCATATGTCTTTGAGGCATTAGTTCTCCTAGTAGAATTAACCATTTTGAGTGATATAACTTGCATTCAAAAGTTCATTTACTTTATGTGTAAATAAGTTTTTGGAATCAATCCCAAAGAGTCCACAAAATCAAAGGCTAGATAGCGAGATTGTTGCTTCTACCATCACATTCGTTGATGAATGATTTGATATTGAAGCGATCAAAATTTCCCTTAAATGGATGGTGACATTTTTTTAAGGTATCATGTTAGATACTAATTTATCAAATCGCACTGCTTCAGAAGGCCATTGGAAACAAGTGGATATACAGGTTAAAACATAATGCGGATGGAGAAGGTGATAGGTATAAGGCTATTCGTATTGGGAAAGGCCATGCTCACGAGAGAGGTATTGATTTTGATTAGGAGTTTCATTCCACCATTTGAATAACAACCACTCATACAATTTGTATAGTTGCATGTCATCATGCTTGGAATGCACATGACTGGGACATTAAAGTTTCATTTGTAAGTATGAATTACATAAAAAACTTCATGTATTTGGAACCCATGTTTTTTTTGCACAAAGAGCATGAATTAAAGTAATGAAATTGAAAATAAATTGTATGGTTTGAAGCAAGCACATTCTACGTGGCATCAAAAGACACATACCTACTTGCTAAAAAAATAAATTTGAGAACACTCAATCAAAGATCAAATTTTTTAATAAGCATAATTGTTGTACTTCTAGTTAAACATTCCCAAATCGTCAATTACTTGAGTGGTACACAAGTACATGGGTTTTGTTATTCCAAAAGGAAAACTTTGTAGTTTTTACGTTGGTTTTTGTAAATCAACTTAACCTAGTTTCTATGGCACTTGTATATCGACAATTCCTGTTGGTTTCATGGTTGGTAGTTTATGCATATTTTTCTCTTTCATGGAGGAGCCTACTATGAACACTTGTAATGGTGAGTATAGACTATATTTCAAGGCTATTCGTGAATGTGTATTTTTTAGTGTTTTTCCACCACCATCTTTACTAATAGTCAGATCAAATTTGTAGTTGCAAGGAGGTGTGTGCTGTAGATTTGCACAAAGAACATTGAGTTGCATTATCATTAGGTCAAGGAGAGACTCTCAATTACGGAAATCACTTTGAATTATGCACTCACATATCAAATTGTTCTGAAAATTTAATAAAGGCTTTATCTAGGTAGAATTTTGAAGTGTTATACAAAGATTCAGGATTTGTTCCTATTCTACATTGATTCTATTCAGCATAGCTTGGCACTTCCATACATATTCCATCTCGTTCACCACATCACTCCAAGGGGGTATTTGATGACATATTTTGATACTCATGTGTTTGAGTTTGAAGACGCGTATGACATCCTAGCCCTTTTTTCCCTCTCCAAAACTATTTTTTCAAGCTTGAATATATGCTAATAGCTCTTATGGAATACTTGTCTCCTCACATTCACTTACTAATAGTTAGAGTTTGATGGGCCAAGATCCTTTCTCCTCTTGCTCGTGATGTTCACATGTTTTTGTAGTCCTCAATCTCCAAGATTTACATTTTCAAGAGCTTATCTAATTCTATTCAAATCCGTGATTCTGATGCTCACGTGTCACCATGTATAAATATGGATATTTTCGGATATGTCTTTTTGGTGTCTTTCTCTTATTTTTGACGGGTAGGCTTAAAAAAGAAAGCAAGAAACTTGACTTTTTCTAAATTTGGTGGATCGCACACTTCTTTGGGAGGGCAACGATCAAACCTTGATATAGGGAGACCTCCGCATCAACACAGAGGACACATAGAAATCTGAGAATAACCTTGTGATTGAGAGTGAGAGTGAGAGTGACAGTGAGAGTGAGAGTGAGGGTGAGAGTGTGAGTGAGAGTGTGATCGAGAGTGCGAATGTGAATGCGATTGTCATAGCTCGGGGGTGTTCGGGAGGTAGATGCTTTGTCAAGAAGCTATTGTCCAAAGCTATTGTAACCATTGATTCACATGTATAATATCAGAATTCTTCCTTCTCTGCATCATATTTTTTTCTATTCTTCTGCATCAAATTTTCTCTTACCTTGTGCAATCTCTGCATTCTTCTTTCCTCTATTATTTTTGAGTGATAGAAAGATTGTGATTGTGGATAGATTGTGATTGAGGAAACGCTACATAACCTAACTTGGAGGTCAATCAATTTCCAATCATGTGCCATAGCATAACTAGTGTGTAACTATTTTCCAATCCCATCTTCCATACAAGGAGCAAACACATAGAGTTACACTATCAATACATCATAGAAAAAATATTCGCTAAGAAAGTTTATGTGAAACATATAAGTATTGAGAAGAATTGTGCTAACGTCTTTATTAATGCTTTTGATTCAATGAAACTTATAGATTTCCAAAAAGACATCAGATTAATGGCGCTAGGTTGAAGAATTAGGGCTTGAAGCTTGAGGGGACTATTGAAATCCAAGCTTCAAACTTAGTGCATAAATTAACTAGTGGATGTATGCCACTTGAAGGTACATGAAGCAAGGCATCATGCACAAGAATAGGACTTCAATTTTGAGTTTGAAATCTCCTCACAGTAGCCATAAATCACCAATCACAATTAGGTTTCCTAAAAGCCTATATTTTTTAGCCACTTAGCAACTATTTTAGCCCTTACTAGATGGGTGATCCCTTTTCTATTGTAAGACTGCATATTGATGTTCATCATAAACAAATTAAATAAGCAACAGGCTAGGCATAAGAGATAAATTTTTTTTGGATATTTTTCATTATTTTGTTCAGAGAAACGGAGTTCTTCAATATATCCTTCCTCTTAGACCTATAGTTACCTCCGATGCGTTGAGCCTTGCTGATCTCTTGCCCAAGAGGAGCCTCATTTTCCTTTCTGGTTTCCTAGTGGCTCGTCTTCTTCAATTCCCCCGTGTTGCATTTCTCGAATGCAAGCTTCATCTGTGTTGCTTAACTCAATGGAGAACCTGCTAGAATCTAGAGCAAAATGGTTAGGACAACTCACTTTAGGAAGCGGAGCTGAAAAGGCCTAGCTGATATTTGAAGATTTTTTTTTTTTGTTTATGATGGTGGTCCAACCCTCACTATCTGTATTGTGATAAGAATTTACTTGTCTATCCTTGTGAGGAGTCTTAGAACCAATAGGAGCCAAAGGAGTGACTTGTTTACCTAGGGATGGATCATCTCGACAGTAGTCTTTTGTAAGACGTCAACCAGACAATTAGAGAACTCTTCAAGAAGAGCATGAACACAGTTACCCTAGGCTTTGTTTACCTTTTTTTTTTGCTTAGCCTACTACGTTTTAGGAAGATCAACTCTTGGAGCCACTAGGGAGGAGTTCTGATTCTCTTAAGAGTTCATAGTTAGTTGCTCTAAGTCACAAAGCAAGGGGCAGTCTTTTACCCATTGATCTTGCTTGAATCATTTAAAACAAGCATTGGGAAAATTACGATACACCACTTTTTGCTCATGTAAGCACATCCCTTTAGAATCAAAATTATTAAGGGAATTTTTGACAAAATTATTGATATCAATCTCAACCAAGACTTGGGGATCCCACTTTGGGTTGATGTGCCCTTTAGTTTTTTGGCCTAGGGCTTTACCCAAAAGTCCACACAACCCGTCAATCGAAGGGTAAAACTTGACCGAGAGGTCCGAGAATTCAACACAAACTGGGACACATGTGGGTTTAAATCCCCATGGGTTGAATCCAAGGAGCCACCTAAAAAATGCGATGGGGGTCGAATTAATAACCCATTGGCCTTCAGTGATGACCCTTAGAGCATCATTAGAGTCATCAAAGTAGAATAAATAAAACCCATTTGGTAAATACTGGATCTGCTTGACATATAGACCCCTTGATTCCCTATTAGTTTAAATCTAGTGTTTGAGCATATCTAGAGGTGGTCACGGCCCGTGATAGAGCACAATAATGACTCTATCTAACAGTTTTTCTTTCCATTGCTTCAAGGAATTCCTATCGATTATCAATGAGTCACCTGACAATAAACTTGGACTTGGACACCTTTCTTGGAAAAAAACATTCAGGTGTATCAACAATGGGGGCTTTGCCCTTATCTATATGAACAGAACCCATATTTTCAAATATACTATGACAGTGAGTCTCATTCGATAGAGCTACAACAAAAGACTTATGTTGGATAGAGAGTACGTGTTTCTCTGCTAGTTGGGTTGAATCGACCAAAGCGTTGACACTTATGGGTCCTCCAAGCATGGGATTCTTAGTACCTTCCACATTTGGGGGAGAATCGTGTACCTCCAACCTCAGGCATCGAGAGTCGGCCATCATATCCTTGCTCTCAGAGGTCATATCTATGAGTCAAGTCATCTGCATATTGAGCACACTCTGGTTAGTTCTAATGTTTTCTCTGTCAATGAGCTCAAAATGCAGATAGAATACTTTGTTACTACTTTTCACAAGCCAAAATTGCTATGCTTCTCCTCCTCATGCTTTTTCTTAGACTTTTAAAGTTTAAACTCATGATGTGAATCATTCCTGTTTTACGGAGACTCACATTATGTGTAATTATCTGGGCCTTGAATACTGTGAATTTCTAACTTCCATGGAGACACACTTATGGTTAAGTATTCATTATGTTAGACTTACTTTTGATGTTTCTATTTTTGAGAGGGTTGTTGGATGCTTGATTTATTACGTCATTTGCAAAGATACTAGGTATGGAGGTTTCACAGGAAAATTGCATGTACTAAGAGAAATCTAGCCGATTTGCAATATAATAAGAGCAAGTAGGTGTTGAATTTGGAGTGGCTTGCACCTTTGATGAATTCGCAACTTGGATAGATAAGTATTCCTCCCTAGATGAAATCAACACAAGGATTAATAAGGATTTATTCACAAGCGAGCTCCTAGATCGATTTCTCATACAATATGAAGCTTTTTGAGATGAGCTTCAAGCCAAACTTATAACAAAATGATAAAATTTGATATGTAATTCCTACTCATCACTCAAAGCTTTCTAGCTCCTACACATAGGAGTTTGTGAGCTAGATATGGCTACTAAAAGTCCATGGAAAATACTCAAGCAAGCAATAGGCTTGGCACGCAAGGGGTCTACTAGTTTGTTCAGATCCTATGAAAGATTACACACTTTCAAGATACACAATTTGAGCTATAAGGTGTGTATATTTTGACTTCAAAAGATCCCTTAGATGATAGAGATTTTTTTCCTAAGTTATAGGATTTATCACACCTAAATGTGATAAGAAAATTTTAAATCTTATGAGGGGGTTCGATTCTTCATACGTGATCTCGTACTTCTCAATGCTCAAAGTGACATCCATCCAAATGGTCCATAAGCTCCTAATTTTGGAGCTTGATATTGTCAGAAGCCATTTTTAGCTCAGCTATGTGATTTTTATTACTCAACATATCCATTAGTTCATTAAGCACAACATCCATATGACACTTGATATTGTCAGAAGCCATTTTTAGCTGAGCTATGTGATTTTTATTACTCAACATATCCATTAGTTCATTAAGCACAACAAAGGAAACGGGTTGATAAGTCTAGGAAATGTGTTCTTTTTTTATGCAATTTTGAAATTCTACTTCTATATTTTCCACATACTAAACACATTCTAGTTATTTGTAATGTTTTCTTTGTCAATGAGCTCAAAGTATATATAGGATACTTTGTTGCTAGTTTTCACAAGGCAAAATTCAAATGCTCCTCTTAGTGATGCTCTTTCTTAGTATTTCTAAGTTTAAAATCGTGATATGGATCATTCCTTTTCTATGGAGACTCACATTATGTGCATTTATATAGGCCTTGAATACTGTTAAATTCTTGACTCTCATGGAGACACACTTACGGTTAAGTAATCATGATGTTAGAGTTACTTTTGATGTTCTATTTATCAAAGGTTTGTTTGATGCTTGATTTACTTGTGGATAAAACAACACAATACTCAAATTAATGTAAATATCCAAATCCTTGTTTCCATATTTACATTATTTATCCTAATCCAATAGGCCGAGTTGTTATGAAGCTTGTCAATTGGGAAAGCAGACCAAGTTTCCACATAAGAAAAACATTTATGTGAGTTGTCATCCATATAGTTTTTGGGGACCAACAAAGGATAAGTCAATTGGAGGTAAGAGCCTTAGTTTCTTTGTTTTATTGATGATTCCACAAGGATGAATTGGATCTATTGTATGAAGAATAGATCGGATGTTTTTATATCTTTGAGAAGTTTGAAGCCATTGTTGAAAGAGAATTTGATAAGTACATCAAGGGTCACCTGTAGGGGGGAGAATACTTCTCCCATGAGTTCTTTCATTTCCTAGAGACAAATGCCATCAAGAGACAAATATGATGCAAGTATACACCACAAAAGATGGTCTAGCAGAGAAAATAAATAGGTACATTGCAAAATGTGCTAGGGACGTGATGAAGGAGATGGGTATGCCTAAGTGTTATTGGACTAATGCAGCAACCACATCAATATACATCGTCAATAGGGTCTCTACATCAGGTATACATGCCACACCACTTTTTGAATCTTTGTATAATAGGAAGCAAAATATAATGTGCTTGAGAGTCCTCGTTTGCATAGGTTATGTGTTGGTTCAAAGTGAATTAAGGAGCAAAGTTGGCTATAAATAAGAAGCAAGTGTCTTCACGATAAGCAACTAAGGAGGGATTTGGAAGCATTAAAAATGCAACAAAGTCACCAAGAGGAGAGGGTCATGCCACTGCCCCCATGCCACAATGAAGAGAGCTAACACTCAAGTTCTTGATTCATTTTATGCTAGTACCTCTTCCGATGTGCATAATAGAGAGGAAAGTTTTCCAAATCAGCCAAGGTATAATAGATCATTAATGTGCTACCAATGTGAGTGGATGTCATTTGCAATAGTGGAACAAGTGGTGAGGGTTCGATTAGCCCTCAAGGGCATCTATCGCTCCTGTCTGATAGGCGCATCTCACATGGTAAGCACCTTCTCTAGGGACATTAATTTTGAGATCCCTTGATACCTTTAGGTGATTTTCCATGGGTTGATAGAATGTATATCCCTTTTTTCTACTTCCATATCCTGTAAATACATATCTCATTGATCTATAATCACATTTCTGTTTAAATCACTTGGAATCTTCCATTGTACCAAGCTTCATAGGGTGTTGTAGCATGCATGCCTAATGTGAGTGTTCTATCCAGGATGCATATTGTAGTGGTTGTTGCATTAGCTCAAGTGAAATTAGGCATTCCCATTTCCTTCATCATAGCTCTAGGACATTTTGCACTATACCTATTTCTCATTTCTACTATACCATTTCGTTGTGGTATGAACCTGCATGTGATTTTTCTCTAGATGTCTTTTGATTGCAAGAAGTTGAATAATTCATGGCACACATATTCTCCCCCTCCATATGATCTTAAAATTTTGATATAAATTTTAGATCACTTATTGGCAATGGCTTTGAGCTTCATGAACTAATAAAGAAGACATTTGACTTATGTTTTATACAATAAAGTCGTCATCCTTTGTTGGCCCCCAAACATCTATATGAACTAGGTCAAGTGGATCATATCTCACGTAAGTTCTCTTGTTGAAAGGTAACCTAGTCCTTTTAGCCAATTGAAAAGCTTCACACTAGTTCATAGGATTTTGATTCCAAAGATTTACCCTAGCTGTATCCTCTTCGTTTTCATATCCTTCAGTGTTTGAGTATCGATATGTCCATACCTTTTGTGCCATAGGTCTAGTTTTTCTAGCCTTTTGCTTCCATATGTGAAGCAAGGAGTGTTGCTGAAGTTTGGTTTCACATCCAATATGAATAGCCTTTCATTTTTTATACCTTTAGCTACCATTGTATATCCTTCCTTAGGATATTCCACAAAGGATCCATTCTCTTGAATTGCACCTGCAATCCTCTCTCAATCATTTGACACACAAAAAGAAGATACTTTGTGATTATGGGAACATGAAGAACATCCTTCAAATGCTTAGCCCTGTGGGAACCATGAAACATAACATAATCTGTTTTTGTGATAGCATGTGGGTTATCACTTCCTATCTCCACATGTTGATTTAGTTGATTGTACCTACTTTTTTGGAAAGTACTCCTTGTTGTAGCTCATGTGATTGCTACATCCACTATCAACTTACAATATGCTTGCCCCTTGTGTCTTGTAGGCATTCATGTTCATCATAGCTAACACAATCTCACTCTCATTTCAAGAAGATCAATAATTACCTTGTCCTTGGTATGATGAATTGGTCTTTTCGCTTTGATGGAAGTCCCTTGCATAATGGCCATACTTGTCATATATAAAGAATCCGTCTAAGTTGTTGTTGTCTTAATAGTGGTTGTGCCATCCTCCTCTTTCTTTTAACTTGTCTCTTCCTCTTGATGAGGAGAATTTACTTCCTTGGTCTTGCTCCAAATGTCCATTTGATCCTCTTCCTTTCCTTCATCTAGCTTTACCCTTTATTTCTTCCTCTACCTCTTCCTTTACCTACTTAAAATTTGTGGGCCTCATTAGTATTTGCTTGTAACCCCCCTTGCTCATCTTTCTTAGTGACCCTAAAGGCCACTAATTGCTCAAAGTTGGGAAGATTTTCATTGACATGGAGTTGGTAAAATGCTTTCACTACTCATCATTCCTAAGCCCATTCAAAGTGTACGCAACTAGTTCATGATCAACTATGTGACAACCTAGGAATCCGATGCATCACTTACTCATCTTGACAATATAGTCATTGATATTGCTATTAGGTTTTTTCCCTCAATTTGATGAGCGCATTCTTCAAGAGGATGTTCCTAGCTTTGGTCAAAGTAGATATACTCTTTCTAGGGTTCTCCATACTTTTACAGAAGTGTCTAGATCTTGTATATGCCCTAAAACTACATTGCTAATATTTTGGCATAAGATGAAGATAACTCTCTTTTCACTTTAGTTCCATTCTCTGAAGCTTCTTAACTTATTAAGAGTTGGTATCTCACCCAATCTAGGTCTAGCATGTGTACCACTAATAGACCCCATAAGCCTTTTCCCATGACCAATATAAACATTCTAAACTTCAAAGGCTAATATTTATTTAATTTGTTAATTTTGAGAGCTTTAGTCTGACATGATATGCTTTAATGTACTCGTCTAGAACCCTTTAAAGTAAGAAGAGGGAAGAGTGAACTCTTCTATGTACTTCACAAGCACTGAAACAAACTGGGTAGATGCTTTCCTTCTTCACTAGTCGGCCTTCCCTGAGTTTGTTGTGTGCGCATGAAATTGAGTCAATAGATCTCCTTCTCAATGACTCCTATTTGAATGTATGTTTACTTTCAAGTGCTATGATACCATTGATGGAAGAATGTACACCTTAACTTTACAACTTTGGACTAAAAATGACGTTACTTCGAGGTATTTATTTTGAGGCACTTATTGGGTAAAATCCTTCAAATTGAACGTGTGGAAGCAAATAACTATATTTGCAAAAAACAAAGGATTGAATATGACATGGATGGAAGGATGGATTGGCTTTAATATGATCTAGCAAGGAGTGAATTTATGGAAAAATGATTGGCATGCATCTATAAAAATGGCTTTGTTTGAGGCTATGTATGGTTATAAATGTTTAACTCCAACTTTGTTTTCGGGTTTTCCAAATAAAGTAGAACTATCCAAAGAAATGCTTGATGAAAGGGATGAAGAACTTGGAAAAATTAAGAAACACATAAAAGAAGCTTAGAAAGCACATTAGAAATTCTACGATCTAAAGAGAAAACAACTAGAATGTCAAATTGATGATATGGTATTTGGTAAAGTTAATCCTCGCCAATCTAGCTTGTTGCTAGGGAAGGATCATACAATTTCTCCTCGATATGTAGGTCCTTTTAATGTTTTGAAAAAGATTGGATCTATTGCTTATTTGTTGGAATTAGATAAACATTTAAATGTGCATTGTGAATTTCATGTTAACTTACTTAAAAGATATGTACCTAATGTTTCTCATGTTTTTAGGACAAATATAAGCTGAAAGATGATGGATCTTTTGAGCTTCAACCTGAGATAATATTAGATAGGAAGGAAAGATTGCTTAGAAATAGATCTATAGTAGATACTTTGGTAAAATGGCACTCATACCTAGTAGAAGATTCAACTTGAGTGAACTTAGATTATTTTCTAACACATTATCATTCTTTCCAATTCTAAAGACAAAGTTCCTTAAAAGGGGGAAGAATTGTAATAGGCCTCTTTTCTAGTGAAAACTTCATTTTGAACTTTCTGAATTATATTGTGGGTATAATGCTTAGAATGAATAATTAGGTCATTTTATGCATGTAGGGAAAATTTTGGGATGAAAAGTTTCATATTCCCTCTAGACCTTATTCACATCATGTTTTCTAGTTGAAATTTGAAGGTGAAGATGAAAGAAATAAGAAAAACTTTGTATGAGAGAAAGGTAGAGCAAGTATAAGAGAATAAAAGTTTCTCTGTTAATTTTTTGTGAATCATGATTTAAGTACGTCGTTTAGGGATCTACGTTTAATTCATTGTAAAAAGAATGTCTTGATTTTACTCCCTCTCTATAATTTTTAAACTTGCAAGGCTCAAAAGTAGAAATTGGAGGTGCAATTGGATCCAAGTGAGCTCTAACACTATTGTGTAGATTGAGAAATTTAATAAAAGTGTTTCTCACAAGCTTAAACTAATTCCTCATCGTTCTTGAGTTGTAGGGCTTTCAAAAGTTCTGTTTTCCAACACTTCAAAAAAAAGAGGGCTTCTCTAATTCTATTCAAATCTGTGATTCTAATGCTTACGTGTCATCATGTCTAAGTATGGATATTTTTGGATATATCTTTTTGGTGTTTTTCTCATATTTTTGAGAGGTACGCTAAAGAGAGCACACTATACTCGCATGGTTTTTTGTGAAATTTTTGGAGAGAGTGGATTATTTCTATATTTGGTGGATCACACACTTCTTTGGGGGGCGATAAAACTCTGCTAGAGGGAGACTTGCACATCAACAAAGAGGACACACAAAAATGAGAGAAATACCATGTGATTGAAAGTGAGAGTGAGAGTGAGAATGTGCTTGAGAGTGCGAGTGTGAATGAGATTATGGTAGCTCGCGGGTGGTCAGGAGGTAGAGGATTCACCAAGAAGCTATTTTCAAAAGATCTTGTAACCATTGATTGACATCTATAATATCAGAATTCATCTTTCTTTCAGTCATATCTTTTCTACTCTATCATATCAGATTTTCTCTTATCTTCTTCAATCTCTATGTTTTTCTCTCCTCTATCATTGTTGAGTGATCAAAAGATTGTGGTTGGGGATATATTGTGATTGAGGAAATACTACAAGAAGATTCTAATCGAGGAAACACTACATTCTAACACTTTCCGAATCTCCTTACTTGTTTTCAAATCATGTATGTGTCCTATGATACTTGACTCAATAGTGTGAAAGTAGAAATATGACCTTTTTGTCATGCTAATTTCATGTTTGAGATTCGCCGATTTTCTATGATGTTGGATTTTCATCTAGCAAGTTTGGTTCAGGTTTAGTCCCACAAACTAATAAATGCATACTACTACCCATAAGATATGCAGACATACAAAAGTGCTAGGATTGATAATTGGTTTTTCTCAACTTTCCTAATTCACTATTTCCATCTACCGTTATAAAAGAAAGCACTTTTGAAGAATCACCTTGTTCATGCTACATCTTATGCATATAACACATGTATATGTCGTGTGTCAACGAGGCTTGATACCAATATTGAATATTAAAACTCTAAGAAGTAACAAAAAAAGAAAAAATATGAAGGGAAGCATAAAACGACATAGATAACAGAGCTAATAAGGAAAAATAGCTATGAAGAAGTGAAATTCTCTATACAAAAAACTGATTGTATGTTCACAATAAGTGAGTATCAACTTCTCTAGAAAAAAAAGTTCTTTACTAAGATTCTTAAATAGAGTTTTCGAAATGAATCTATACCAAAGAATTCTTTCACAAAAGTAATGGAGGGTAATTAGAGCACTAAATTAATGGACTATAGTTTAAAGTTTGTTAAACAACTTTTTCATAAAAGTAATGGAAGCTAATTTTAAGTTCTAAAAGAATGCATGCTAATTAAAGTTATAAAAGAATGGATTCTAATTAAAGCTCTAAAACACGTTATGCACAATAGTCTCTGTTAGATGAATGAAGCTATCCACTTATGATAGATTTGAATTAAATTTCCTAATGTTTATGAGTCTAAAGCTAAATGCATTCAGATTTATAGAAAAAATCCTTTTATTGATTCACTTTCTTTTATCATTGTTACACTCTTGAACTTGATGTGTGTAAATGCTCCCAATTATCTTCTTGCAAAGGACAAGTATAGAAGTTAGTACCCATGGATATCTACTATGTAAAGAGGACCTTACTAAGGAAACTTAATACTTATCTAGTCCTCTTCTAGGACAGAAATTCTAAGGATATTCATTTGAAAATATCACATTGCCAGCTTTTGAAATCATCTATATGCATATCAAACCTATAGGGTTTTAAATCATTCCGAGGTACTTACTCGATAAAATCCTCAAAAATGAATGCGCAGAAGCAAAGAAATATATTTACAAAAAACAAACGATTGAGTATTACATGACGGTAGGATGGATAGGCTTGTGTTTTATCACGGGATGAGAAATTCTCCTCAACTTGCTTACCAAATTGATAACCATTTCAAAAATGTACCATATTTTGCTTTTAAATATCAAGTAAACCAACAATAGTCTCTCTTTCAGCTGTGTCCTTAAATTTATATGCATTAACTTGTCCTACTCATTTATTTCATCAATGAATTTGAGAAATCTTAGTATTCCAAGCAAATAATATGAAAAAAAATTAGGACTTACATCCAATGTAAAAAGTCTTCCTTGCCATTCAATGTTTTCCCAGACTTTATAATTCAGTTTTGGATTTTCAACAAAACACCCATATTCATTTAACCATACTTGATAGCCATGCTTCACCATTTGACCTACTAAAATGAATTTTTTACTTATCAAAGGTACATGAATTACATCTTTTAACACTTTATTGCCTTTCTAGTCTTCAAAACACACATCTCCAACTTGCACCATTTTGTGCATTGAACTATGACATATTTCAACCATGGTATCAAACAATGATGCATGCAAATTAGCCACAAAATCAAGAATTTTGCTCATGTAGTTACTAAAGCCACTTTCAACATACCATATATAATTGCTTTGAGTTGCATATGTATTCATATTCATCGTTAGTACATTTCATTTATATTCTTCAATAACAAAATAACCCTTTGTATGATTTTACTTTGAATATCCATCTTGCCCCTTATTATACCAACAATCATGATTCATATGACCAACTTTACCACCATTATATTACGTAATACTTAGATTACCTTGATATGCACTAACTCATCATCAAGGATAGGAATATCTACCCCTACCATAAGTGTTCATATTTGACCTACATGCATCATACTTGTTTTTTATTAGATTTCAACCTCCATGACCTCTAAAAGTTCCTCTTCTACCACCTGTGTGACCACGGTGATTTCTGACATAAAGTGCAAGACCTACACTACCTGTTTGCATAGATTGTCCACCATTTGTATTAATTTATTTTGTTATCACAAGTGACAGAAACTCCTCAAAATTAGGAAATTTCTCTCACACAATTATAAAATTTCTAATAGCATTCCATTTTTCATCCTCCTTTGTTCAATTTAAAAAAAATACAAATAAATCATCATCCTCAACTATTCATGAAATTGAATGAAGTGCATTGATAATGTTTTTATTTTTTTAAATATCATCATTTATCATTTATACTAAATCTTTTTGCAACTTATCTAATTGATTCTTGAGTTGTATATGCGATGTCTTTGTTGTTGTTACATAGGGTTGAGTGTATAGAATGCACAAGAGTATAAGGAATACGCAAAATATGCTATAGGAATGAATCAAACACTCAACGATGGTACCTCCTATTTTTCAGGAATATGTAGAGATTGACCCCGAGACAAAAAACCTAAAGGTTATCTAAATCGTTATCCTCATAATCAACTTTGGAAAACAAACCCTATTGAGACACATGTGGTTGTTATCTTTGTCCTCCCATAGGAACCTACAAATACAAGAAGAGTGGCATTTTTCTCCTCTATGCACTAGAGGCACCATTCAAGGTTCCTCCTATCACTCAAGGCTTTTCTTTTCTCCCAAATTCAAGATCTCTAGACTTATCCTTCTTTGCTATTTATTCCTCAATGGGATTTATTCACAAAGAATTAGAAAACTTTCATTATCTCAACATTGGAAACTTTTTGGAATCCTTTTTTTTCAAGGTTGATTTGGGTTACTTGTGCGATATTCTACCTCCACCCTTCTTGTCCATTGCAGAACTATATACTTTTTTAGTGCTTTGTCTCCCTTATGTCTTTTCTCTTTGTGCTCTCTCTTCACTCGTGGCTCATTGGAAAATGAGACTCAACTAGTCTCATCTATTTATAGAGACTTGGCAGAGTTGAGCTAGATAAAGTTGGATCTAGCCAAGATCAGCCAGTTTCAAAAGAATTCTTCACTCAATTTTTCTTTGAATCATAAAAGATAAAACTCATGAAATAAATATTGCATATAAACTCTTGAATTGCGATATCATCTTATTCCATTCATCTAAAGAATTGAACATTATACCAGAGAAACTCAAAGTGTCAAAAAACTAGTTACGAGTTTTGTTACGTGGAATAACCATAAGTATTGTTACGTGGACCCTCTACAGTTCATGGATTTCAAATGAAAGATCTCTCATAAGCATCAAAGATATACCATCGCCTGCATAACCAAGTAGTGAATGCCATATGAAAAATAGTCCCTTATGGGCTCTCTCATTTAATTTTCGTATAGTGGTGGGCTCGAAAGCCAACGAAACCATCAAAGAGATGTGCATTTTTCTTAAAAGGGAACAAAAAAGAGAATCAATCCCCCTATTGCTAGACCCAAATGGCAATGTATGCAATATGCAAGAAGATAATTTTGGAATCATTGAAGAACACCTTAGGAAACTCTTGGGGATCTCGACCCCCCACTCTCCTCATAGACAAGATTGCATGGTAGCCATCTCTAGGGTATCCTCTCATAGGATCCCACACATCCTTTGTTCCTTTCTTGATGCCCCTATCTCAAAAGAAGAAATCATTGAAGTCATTGATGCCCTCCGTGGTGGGAAAAGCCCAGGGCCAGAAGAGCTCACTAATAAGTTCTTTAAGTCCTTGAAGTTTGTTATTTCCACCCCTCTTTGTCTGGTCTAGCAAGAGGCATTTGCGTATACTGTGCTTCCAACTTGTCTCAAGAGTGGTAGCATCATGTTAATCCACAAAAATGGAAAAGAAAAGAATTGAGAATTGGCATTCAATTATCATGGATCCGAAATTTTGGCCATCTGAGAGCGTGGCTAAGCAAGGACCAAAAAGGTTTCGTCAAAGGCAAGTCAATATGGGAAGCCTTTATCTGTATTTGGGAGGGTCTCGACTTAGCGGATGAGTCAAGACAAGATGTTCTTTTCCTCAAGATCATCTTTGACAAAGCTAACGATAGGCTAGAATGGGACTATATTTTGCAGTCACTTAAAGATCGCGGTTGCAACCAGATATTCACCAAGATGATCTCGACCCTTTTGTGAAATGCATCGACTCAAAAGAATGTTAATGGCCAAATTTCGAAGTTGATGATAATAAAAAGGTCCATTAGAAAAGGGTGCTCATTGGCTCTCCTTCTCTTTGCCATTGCCACGAAAGGGCTTAGCCGGCTCATGAAACAATAGGTGGATTTTGGCAATATCAAAAGCCTCCGGTTGCCCCGTGAGCATGGCAAGATCACCATGAGACTTTTTGCTGATGATATGAATGCATTTGTCCACAACCATAGTACAAGCCTAGAGACATTTTGGAGGTGCTTGGATAGTTTCTGTGAAGCCTCTGGATGCAAAATCAACCACTGAAAGAAAATTTTCAGAGCTATTGTCGAGGTCCAACCTGACCTTCTCTTTGAATGTGGCTACCAAAACATTCCCCCAAGTCAAATTTTCTAGCTTCTTGGGATTCTCTTGGGCTTGGTATCTCGTTGGATCAATGGTGGAATTCCATCTTGGTTTGACTCGAAAGCAAGTTAAACTATTGGATAGTTATGCAAATCAATCTCCCGGGCCACACAATGGTTATTAACAAGTTCCTCATTTCGTCAAACATTTACTTCCTCTCTTGTTGGAGATCAAAAGAGCAAAAGCTATCCAACCTAGAAAGTATTTGTAGAAAATTCCTTTGGATGGCAGACCAGATTAGAAGGGGGGTGCCTAGAATCAAATGGGCTATCTGCACTGGTGAAGGACTTTGTATTCAGGATATTGGGTGCATGGCTAACAAGCTTGCAAAAAAATGGATAATTAAGGCCAAGTTGATCTTTAGAAAAAAGAATGCATTCACTTTTGTGGGACTCCTAAATCAAAAGAATCTTGACATTCTCACCCTTTTGTTTTCCTTGATCCTAGTTTTCCCAAAAGGCTTGCCTCAATTTTGGCTTTTCGTGATGAACTTGGTTCTTGGTTATTCTTGAAAACAAGGAAACTTTCTCTTTACAAGGGGATCTAATGCGTTCAACATGCCTTACAAACTACAATGCTGACCAAGGAGATGATGGTTTGGGCAATGGAGCTTTTGGTCCACTATTAGGCATATTCTCACATGGCCTAACTATGAGATGATAAAGGACATGATTACATCGCCAAATTGATTTACCAAGTGAATGTACTAAGATGAATGATCTATCAGGGTCAAAGGTATATGTAGAAGCAAGGGAAAAACCTGCTAAAGAGGGAGAAAAGTTTGCTAAGAGACCTAATTTGATTCACATCTATCACAAACAAAATATATCAACAAATCCCCCCTAAGTGTGAATGGGTGAATAATGAGCTGGGACTCATGTATAAGTAAGTGCCAAGCTATGTAATTCAATATACAAAAGGAAAAAAGCTGAAAGCTTTAGCAAAAGCTTAAAAGTTCACTCTATGGAGAGACTTTATGAAAAGGTCCTCAAAATTATCTTTTATGGGCACATGAGCCAAATTGATCTATCCACTAGAGAGCCACTCCCTTACATAAGGATAGTGCACCTGAGTGTGCCTTTTGGAAGCATGGAATAAAGGGTTCCTTGCAACTGCCAATGTGCTTTCATCATGAGCAAATATGATGGAAACACCTTACTCATAGAGAACAACATAACATCATGAAGACTTTAGCATAATCTCCATATAAGTGGAAATATGTTTGAAATCTTCAATCCCAAAAGGCTCCAATAGAGTGCCAACATGTTTTGTTTAACACAAAGCTATCCCTCCATCAACTTTCATAAATCAAATGCCTAAATAATCTTGCAAATGCTTTGAATCTAACATCTAAAAAGAGACATGCAAAGAAGCCTTAAAACCGGCAATATGCTTCTCATTAGGACCACTAAGACATGCCATCAACATATACAAGCAATGACAAGTACCTCAACTACATGCTTAACATATAAGGTTCTTTCAGTTAGACTGATCTCAAAACCATATGCAATCAAGCAGGCATGTATCTTTTTATATCAAGCATGTGGTGCTTGGTTAAAACAATATAATTCCTTTTTCAACCTAGAAACTTTTTTCATTTCATTTTTTCACAAAACGATTCCCGTAAAATACATATAATTCTTGAGGTAAGTCACCATTCAAAGATATTGTTTTAATATCCCATGATGCACATTTCAATTATGATAATTCACAAGTGCAAAAACACGAGGAATAGTGGTCATTCCACATGTGGGAGCAAAGCTCTAATGAAGAACAATGCCTTTCTCTTGAGCATTATCTTTGGGAACATGCCTAGAATAATACCAATCCACTATTCCAGAAGGCTATTTGAGTTTATATACCCATCTAGTGTCAATGGGCATACAAGCTAAAAGTTTGCACCAGCCAATTAGATTTTTCTTTAGCCTCTTCTATGTCAATGTTTTCATCGACACCTGCATTATCTAAATCTACACTTAAAATGGGATGACTTTGAACTTCATGTGGAACTTGTAAACGCTTTCAAATTTCCTCATTTGGACCAACACTTGACTATCCACCTATAAAATGATAGAGAAAACTTTCATACGTATCTTTATAGATAAATTGTGTTTTGCAAAAAAAAAAAAGCATCACCACTAACCAAAATGCATTTATTTTGTGACTATATAGACCATAGCCTTTTGTTTTCAAATTTTATCCAAAAAATTAGTTTCATTATATTCTCATTCAACTTATCATGTTTCTTTTCAAGGTTAATTACATATGAAAGATAACATAAGATATCCAAATGAGTTAAAAGTGGAATTTGAACATGTGAAGCCTCAGATGGGGTGATCAATTGTAGTGGATTATATTTTCTAGTGTAGTAGGTCATTTTTCAACATCATGGAAAATATTATAGAACTCATTTACTATCAAACATGACACACCATACATGCTCACATAGTGTAATTAGTACCATCCAACTCATCCTCAATAATCAACATACATAATAGATAGTTTCTTTGACCCATGGGCAATGACTAAATATCCTAAAAGAAAAAAATAAAAGTATCTCAAAAATTTGAATAGAAACACCCTTTGAGAAAGGAGAATGGATATATGTTTGGGGGAAAAGTAGAAATTTCATGTAAAGACACTACAATAGTAGTGACCTAAGGTGCAAAAACTAGCAAACACTACGCTAACCAATTTTCAACTGATTCTAAGAATCTAATCGAAGGGATCTTGATGGTGCCCTAGATGAATCGGCCACATGCTCTAATATGGATTGTTTGAGTTCTAGGCCTACAAAACCACAGAGACAACAAAATTGAAAAAGGAAGCTTGGATCACAACACAATATAGAATATATTACCAAGTGAGTGTACAAAGATAAGTGATACGTTAGTGTTATAGAAATATATACAAACAGGGAAAAAAAAACTCATGAGGAGGAAAAAAAGTGCCCTGATGGTCCTTAGTTTTTCCACATTCATCACTATGGAGATATATCAACTTTAACTAGAGCCACTTTTTGCATGTGAAACGTACACCAGTAACTAGTGGTTCCATGGATTTAAGTATAAGGCTCTCATTTTTACTCAATCTTATTTGCATTAGGAGCTCTAAAGCCAAGGATAGAATATAAGACCTCCTTCATCCCTACCTTGAGACTTAGTCACTAGTTTGAGCACATATCTTGTGTAATCCTTCAAATGGTCATAATATTAGCTTGATTTACATGCTTAGCCAAGTGACTTTACACGAGAAAGGAGAGTGATATACCTTAGAATCACCTCCTAGCCTATTAATATCCCTTGCATAGTCACCATCTAGAGTTCTCTCCATGGTTCCTCTACTAATTTGGACATCACGAGTAAGTACTCATCTAAACACTCTAGCTCTCACCCTTGGCTATCACTCAAGCAAAGAACTTCTCATTCCTCCATGCAGTTACATCTTTGGAATATAACAATATCTACCCCTTCTAAAGGTCATTGTGCTATATTATATAGGATCTATTAATTTGGGAATCCAAACTTCTGATCCCAAATAATAAGGGTAGAGTGTGATGGGTATCTAACATACTAGATTCTCAAAATGTAGAGAATAGTCTCTCTCGTTCCTATCTAGCATTTACATTAAGAGATAGCAATCCTTGCCACGGTCAAACTCTAGGAATCAATTTGAGGCCCAGTGAGTTCCTAGGTGCGCAATGTAAGCACTTGGAGTATCCTTGGACTCATATGCATAGACCTTGACTACTAGGTTGTGACAACTTGTCACCTATAAAGATGTTGGTGTCTTTCCCATGTCTCCCTAAAATATTTCATCAACAAATTTTGGAATACTATAACTTTAAAAACAACAAAATCACTAACTTTATTGAAGAGATGAGCTTCTATTTATGTATGATGTTTCAACTTTAGTGAAGAAGACTTATGCTTCAACTATCTCCATTTTCTAGTTATTATAATAAGCTCGTATGAATCCTTTTCAATATAATGCAATTGTTATGGATAATTTTGAATAAAGAGATTGATTCAACCCGTTTCATTGAAAAGTAGGAGGCTTCATCTTGGAATTGACTTATTATATCTATATTTGTCAATGAAAGGATATTTCATTGTTCTTGCTCTTCAAAAAATTGTGAGGGATTTTGTATAAAGAACTACGAATACCTAAGTTTGAAGTGGTGAAAGTTGAAGTAATACTATTCTTTTCTTACTCAAATCCTCAATCAAGATCCTAACAATCATGTCGGAATCTTCTATCTTTCCTATTTGTTGGTTCATGAAATGCTTTTAGGCTGTACCTTTGAACATGAGATATTATAACTTCATCTCTTATGTTTTAACCTGTGTGGACATTTTTGCTCACTTAAAGGTTCTATTACAAACCATTCATGACTATATCTCAAGGACTCATTTGTATTTCAGGACTTCAAAATGAAAAAAGAACCTCAAGGAGGCTTCAAGGAGAAGGAACCTCTCACATGATGGAAATTTTGATCCTTAAGAAAGAGTTTACTCTTACTTATTATCCATTTAGTTTTAAAGGAATGCAAGTCATTGAAGCATCAAATGATAAAGCAAAGTGAAAAGGAGTACATGAACAATAAATAGGAAAATGCAGATATTGAAAGATCTACCATTGGATCCACAATCCCAAACCCTTATGCCAAGAAATCTAGGAGTTCTAAAGGTAAAGTCTCTTTTCTAAGGACGTGTTCTACCAAAGGACAAATCCCACATCATAGTGGTCATTTCAGTGGTCTTCTATAGGAAGTTTTCTGTACACCCTTCTCGTTTGGGAATTCTGTGTTACCAAGGGATAGACTAACATATTTACATTAGACTTATTTCAACTTTCGTTGGGAAACCTGGCAGGGAAGCCCATGGACATTTGTGCACGGCGTAGTTGTCGATTTGAAGGCTTCTTCTGATGATTCCCAGAAAAGGAAAATAGTGCAGCATGCATCCTTCTATATTTATAAAAAAGAAAGGTCAATTTGGATTTTTGCAGGAAATTTAATTATAGCTGTCTATATACAAGAAAACTCATATGCGAAGCTGGTCCTGTCTGTTTGGAGTTGATGGATACATCCAGTCTTAGTAGTCGAATTTAGGAAAAATTTTCTTTCCACGTCCATGAATATTCACCTGCTATTTTCAAGACTTTCGTATGAGAGATAGGTATTAGTTGTCTTCCATAAGAGGTTTTTAGTAGGCTCTTTATGTTTTGCGCATTTTTTGCTACGAATGACTTCATTCACATCTTCATATTTAGCTTATTCATCTGTTCATGGGAGACGTAGCATTGCACCGTATTGACTTTTGTGCATAGCGTAGTTGCAAGTCAATGGCTTATTGTGAAGATTCTCGGAGAAATAATACAACAGCACCATCTTTTTCATTGTATACGAACGAAAGTTCAATTTGGCTTTTGCTGGAAACTTAAAGCTTTCTAGATAAGGAAAACCTCCTGCGGTCAACTTACTGGTAGATTTTAACATACTATAACACAACATAGCTACTCATGTGCTGAACGTCGCGACTCCCACTTAGTGTGAGATTGTTGTATAATTTAACATTTCTCAAGGTTCCTAGTCTGTTGGCCAGATCTCATCGCTCTCTTTCGTTTATACTTTATCCATAGTTCGCGCATCACCGAAGATGCTCAGTCCACCATTCCAGCATTTCCTAACTTTGTTCATAAGAACTAAAAATCTTTTTCTGGATATATTGAAAATAGTTTTAATTCAATCCAACTAGCTAAAGTGATGGGAAGTAAGAAGGTGCGAACAATGTAGAAAATAGATGAGCAAGTGAAACATCATGTATTTACAACCATTTCCCTTTTTCCCAGGTCTATACTATATCTTATCCTTGAAGTGACCTCTCGTTGTACGGTGCTTGAAAGCCAAGGCCCAGGTCTCTTTGGATTTCACAATCAAATCTAGTGATAGCAGGCGTACAACTGCAGGGAAATTCAATAATTCATGTGCATAGATGTTCTCATATGCTTATCGAGCATTTTCTAGCAGAGCGAGGTTTCTGTGGTCCTCCATAAGAGGTTTTAGGTAGACTCTCTTTTTCTGGAGTTCGGTTACACCAAGGCATGGATTGAGATCATCATATTCAGCTCACTTCTTCTATTCATGGGACAGTTGAAGGGCACCCCATTGACTTTTGTGAATGGAGTACTTGTCAAGTGGATGGCTCCTTGCAGCACCGTCCTTTTTCTTTGTATAGGAAGGGGAAGTCAATTTTCCTTTTTCTAGGACACTAAGTGATAGATGTCTAGATAACTTCAATATCCTGCGTTCAATACATCATGCGGCTCGTAGTTATCATTGTACATGTCCAAAAGAGAACACAAGATAGCAGCTTATATGCTGGATATCGCGACGTGCGCTTGCTGTCGATAACCATACGAGGTAATATTGGACAACCTCTTCGCAGTAACGTCTGAATGCAATAAAGCTCGCCAGCCAACCATTGCCACTAAGGGAAGCCTTAGAATATGGCTAGAATCTCAGTAGATAAAGCTCTCTCTCAAGTCTTATCCGTGGGTTGGCAGTCTCTAAATGTCTTCGACGAGGTACGTAGATCTTGAAGTCTCCGAATGTCCTGAACCAAGGAAGTCATCCTCTCCATATGTGTCTAGTCGAAGGAGAATATATGCAAGGGTCACATCTTCGAAGGCGGTGCGTTTTGGCAGATTTCTCTATTTGAAGTCAATGAGGTGGACCTGTGCGCAGTTCTGGAAGGAATGCACAGTTTGATGGATAAGAAAAAAATACACATTTTCTGGACACTTTTTGAACGCAGTTGCATGGACAAGGAAGTTTCACTTCAGAGAATAAATGTGCATTGTTCATGAGATGAGAGAAGTTTAGCGGTTATGATGCCATGTAGTTAACACGCTTAGCTTAGTAGTTTATCATGCCGCGTAATTAACAGTTTCGTAATGATTCTCACCGTACGACACAATAAATTTAGATTCAAGGGACAATCACTCTATTTACTCGCATGTGTTTTTCTTTTGTTTTTTTTCCCCCTATTTTCAGTGTAAGTACTCTCTTAGGATGACTGGTCAGAGGATTGTTTGCTCAAATCAATTATCTGTGTATAAAAATGTTAGAGTGATAAAATTCAAAGCAATGACCATGTTAAGAATATGTTGAAGAAAATTGAAGGTTTAAAAATCAAAGGAATAAGAAATATTGATGTGATTTAGTTCGAAGTCAGACAGAGATTTTTTTTTTTTGTGTGTTTAATATGGTATGTATATGCACAAACCGATATGAAAACACCAAAAGTGTGCCGCAAAAAATTGCTATTGGTATATTGATGTAGAAATTTTCGTGATTGATACGCATTCCTATTTAAGTGTAAACATCAAAGCATGGTACTGGGATCTCGATGTAGACAAAGCATATCTTAGAATCATCTTTTGAGGAGCCACTTGCTACTTCATTCACTTTCTCATTTTTTTCCTTTAAAGAGGAAGTTCTGCGACGGCCTAATCTTCTGAGCAACAATTAGTTAAAAGAACAACCATACAACAGAAGGGACCATAGAGACCACGGGATCCCCCTTATCCCACAAAAAAGGGGGCAGATTTGACCGCAATAACAGCCCGAGGGCGGTCCAAACTATATCCAAAGAAAGAAAAAATAAACGAGATGAGTTGGGACAAAACCTTAAACCTAACTATATATCAGTTTTATCATCGTCTCGTCCCCCTCGAGGGGGGGTAATCTACTTTGCATCTTTCTCTGATCCAATGTAAAACCTCTATGATGTCTAAATGGTGGGGACGTTTTACAATTTCTTATTCTTCTTCCTCATATGTTCAACGTTTTGTCAACTGAGGACTATTTTGAATTATTCCGAACGTTCGTTGCGCATCCCTTTCTCCAGATTTTCCATAGAGCTTCTCGCCTAATGGCTTTTCACAATGGCACACAACAACCAATCGCTTACAAAAAGAGGGATTGTTTCTATTTACAATGAGACTATAAGGAGGGAGTTGCCCCCACGTCTTCTCTTCCTTTGCAGCATCGCTTAACCATGGAGAAGCTCCACCAGTTTTGTTTGGCTTTGAAGTTAGTCCAAGCTCCTTGATGTAGAACTTTTCAGATAATGAGCGATCTCCTACTTTCAATGAGCAGATGTAACGCGAAGGAACATCATCAAATACTCATCAGATTTTGATAACAGTTTGTATTTAACGCACAATAAAGTTTCACATTCCTCTGAATGCTAGGAGTCATTTCCAAGCTTTTGCCATTGTGCCATTTTATACCTAGATCTATCTCTATATTGATCGCTTCTAAATCACTTGCTATGCTGATTTCTTCCTGATCATCGTCTATTGCTTCGTCTTCTTGAACAATGACCTCTTCTTCTCGAACAATGATCTATTCCTCCTCGACTATCGAATGAATCTTTAAGTCCACTACAGATGGACTTTCTTCTACATCTATGTTTTCACAAATTTGTCTTCTACGTGGGGCGACTTGTAAAACAAACAGCCACTCTCGTTCTTGTGAATCTGGTATAAAAACAAGTTGCTCAAAGTATTTGGGAAGTACAAATGTATGCCTTTCATCCGTCCATAATTTTGTGAAGTCGACTTGAAGCAAACCGCTTTTATCCCGCCTCACTGTTGCGTTTCTTCCAGAGGTGACTACTTTGAACCATTTCACATAAAAAACAAAGTAATCAAACTTCCTAAAGATAGTTTCTAGATATCTTGAATCACACCACAATAATCTAGCTCGCCTTCTTGAGCATTATCATCTCTTGCACTCGCTCTACTTTTTTGCAAAAAGTTCACCATCACCTCACTATCAAAAGTAGACCTATTTTTATCGATTCGTGCTATCCGAAAGTGTTGTCCATGAGAAGATAGTGCACCATATTTAGTATACTCCCAATCACATCCCTTTGCGAGCTCTTCTTCTGGTTCAAAGATATCTTCACCTACTGCCTTTGCTTGTGAAACGCTGTATCTAGCCATCTGCTTGTTGGAAAAGATGGAAGAGGTCGAAGACTTTCTGGAAGAGGAAAAAATCGAGTGAAAGGATTATTTCGAAACTGAGCTCTTTCCTTTGTGTTGGTTTCCTTGGCCAGCACATACTTTTCTAACCACTTCTGCATAGGCTCAGAGCTAACTATGCAAAACTTCATTGCCTTATCTCTGAAAGCTTCATCCATTTTTCTTTGCAATCCTTTACCTTGTGGTTCATCGCCTACGAGACAAACATCTTCATCATCCCTCCATAAGCGAGGCATTTTGGGATCCGACATACATAGAAACTTAGTTGTGAATACAAGAGACTCTTGTACAAACCATCCCTCTACCATGCTACCCTCTGGAGGTGCTCTCTATCGAACAAACCCTTTTGAAGTCTTCATAAAGGGCTCTAAGAAGAACATCCATTGACTATGGACAGTTCCTGCTATTGCAACTTCATCTACCACATCAACCAATAAATGAAGTTGAATAGCGAGAATACTTGTGGGAAAATATTTCTCTACCATACAAACAGACTCGATAGCAATGAGTTTTGCACTCTCTATGCTATCTTTATTTATCTCTTTAGAAGAGATCCACCGTACTAAAGAACTAATTTTATAAATGGTTCTTCGTACATCCTCCGAAAGACAATCTGTTACGGCTAAAGGGAGCACAAACTGTAAAAACTTGTGCCAATCATGAGACTTGAGCCCTCCAAGATTGTTGTTTCATGTGAAAGCAGTCTTTAGACACCTCCTGCACATTAGGGGAAAAAGTGAGCCCTGCATGGGCCTTGTAAGGATCCCTAATTTTTTGGGATTAAAATTAATCTTCTCTGGTATTGAGGACAAAAAAAAACCACTAGTGGTTTTTAATATAAAAATACTATTTTTAAGATACCACACTTGATGAATTTCTTGTATTGGATTCGTGAGTATTGGGAGCCATTCGATATCCTTCACGAACGCATGAGATTAGATAAGGTTTTTCTGTCAAAAAAAGACAAAATAGATCTCTCAGTGTGATTGAGTTGGGATGGGTCTCACAAAAAAAGACAAAATAAAGCTCTCAGTGTGCTTGGGGTCATGGGCGTTCGAAGCCATTCGATGCTAATCGTGGACGGACGCGATTGAACAAGCTTTGTCTGGCAGAAAAAGACAAAATAAACCATCACATCACTTTTAAGATGGGGGAAAAAGGAAGAGAGAGAGAGAATAAGCGCGTGGGTAACTGAAGAACGTCCGATATCTCTCATGGACGAGTTGGATTCGCGTTGGGAACTCTGGCAGAAAACGACAAATCAGGCTTCACATCACTCGTGGGAGATGGGAAAGCTTAGAGAGAGACTACCTAAATTGGGACCCAACTTCTTATCATCCATTGGATGCTCCAAGATCGAACAAAAGAGATTGAAACGTGAATGAGTGTGGCTTGGTTTTAAGAAGAGTCGTTGGATCCTTTGGTGATCTAACGGCCCTTCTGATCGTGGAAATTCTGTTGTGTCCATGAAACTCTCGGCATCTTCTCCACTATCATGATCTTCGTCCATCTCATAAAATGCTTTGAGCATCTCTTCCATATGTTCATTCCGTGTAATGTTATTAGTACTTGCTTGTACGTCTAAGTCCTTTTTTGTTCTCTTTTGCCACGAGAGGTTACCGATGCAATGTCGTTTGGGTCCATCTGCTCACCTCGGGGACAATGCGAATGGTAGCGTAGGTTTTCTAGGCAACTTTTATCGAAGGATCCATACTCTCTAACATGTGCAGTACAAATCCATCATTTCTGATAAATTTGATACTTGCAATAAGCGCA
>CM035431.1:76878537-76936037 GCA_020310875.1 Ceratopteris richardii | reverse complement strand
AAGCTCATCAAATCTAAAATCCCTTGATATATTTAGCTCCTTTGTTGTGGGTTTATAGCATCTCTAACATTATTTGTCACCTATATACCCTATAAAGACACAAATTTCTCATCCTTCATCAAGCCTGTTCTTTAGTTCATTTGGAATCAATACATAAAATGTGCATTCAAGGACTCTGAAGTGTGATACATCTAGCTTCACATTGTAACAAGCTTCATAGGAAGTTCTTGCATGTATCCCGTGATGTGGGGGATCTCCTCATGTTGTATAGTGCAATGTTTGTTGGATCAGCCCAATAGAAATTAGGCACACCCATCTCCTTCATCATAATGCTAGGACATTTTGCAATCTACCTTTTCGTCCTCTATCACACACCATTTTGTTGTTTTATTTACATTAACGTGCTTTTAGTCTTCATGCCACTTGTTTCTAAGAAGTTATGAAACTCATAGGAGACATATTCTCCCGCTACTTTTGACATTAAGCACTTGTTATACCTACAAGACTAGTTTTATACAATAGTGTTGAACTTCTTAAAACTATGAAAGACATGAGATTTATTCTTCATACAATAAATCCAAGTCATCATTCTGCAATCATATATGAAGTTATAAAGAACCTATTACTTCTAGTGGATTTCTCCTTTCATAGTCTCAAAACATATGTATGAGTTCTCGAACAATTTGAATCAAAAGGAGTAAAGGCGAATGATGATGGTATATATAAAATTACTTTATCTTCGATGCTCATTTTCAGTGCATCTGGTGTTCTCCATTGTAAGAATCTTTTTGCATCTGGAACTCTTAATTCTAGTTCCTCATGTAACTTATGGACTTCGAATGTCTTCTATAATTATGCTACAATAGGTATTTGTTGGTTATCATTCATTTTTCTTAATATAAAGACAGCTCGTCCTTAGCCTACTCTCCTAGACTTAAATTAATTAAATGGAAAAGAGAAGTACAATTGAAGGGGACTAGTGACCACGGGACCCCCTAAGTTACATAAATTAGGGGCAGATCTTTTAGAGTTTAGATGGCATTACAGAGAAGGTTAATTTCCCTCTCATCACCCTCATGCAAGACCCATGGGTTTAAGCTTACTCTTGATCAGAAGGAGCACTTGAGGATACCTCAAGGGGGAGGGGGGGGGGGGATTTCTTATTGTTATTTATTCTTTTGTCGAAGGGGAGTAGGAACTTCTTAATTGACCACTCTTTGGGGCAGTCACCAAAGTTATAAGCACATCTTTCTTGCCAGATCTTCCATAAGGCCTTCCCTCTACTAGAATTCCAAAGAGTCCTGGAGCAATCGATCGCTTCTCATAGTAGAGCTTGTTTTCAACTGATATGTTTTTGAAGTCTAATTTTCTTTTTGACAATTTGCTAGAGCTTGTTGGAATTAAGACAAGTAAATAGGATGTGAACAACAACTTCAATGGACTAGAAGTTGTGCTTGCACCAGGGAGACACTACACAAATTTTGCTACCCCTTAGGTTGGTCCAAATTCCCAGATGAAGAACTTGCCATAAGAGGATACACTTTTTGATTTCTATGAGAGGTTGCCAGATAGCCATGAACTTCATATCCCACCATAGCTGTGTCCATGACAGACACCACTTCTTGTTGAGCTTGACCTGATAATCAATGTTTTCTTTCATGTTTGGGATTTTTGTTAGGAAATAACCAATGTGCCATCTGAGACCAAGTGGGCATGGCAAGTATGTCCCATGAGAAGATGAACTTTAGAGCAATCCCATGCAAGACATCTACTTTGTAAACTAATCCATTCTTCATAGTTAATGTTGATGCTAGGATCAATATCCTTGAATTTGATCCACTGGTTGGTGTCTTGTTTCCGAAGAGGTTTCCATTTTTTGAAGCCCTTGTGCCTCTTGGTGCTTCGAATGATCCAAGATTCCATATCCTGGATCCATGGATCGGAAACTAGATAGAGTCATTATGTTTGATATTGGCCGCCCGCTTTCAATCTTCACTAATTCTTCCATTGGGAGAACACAATCATTTAGGACTATTACTTGCAATCATTCACCCATGTAATACCCGTGCTAGATAAACTTGCATAAAACGTTGAAGTCAATATTGAAATATGAGTTAAAAATGTTTTGACAAGTGAAAGACATCACAACAAAGAAAAGAGAATTGTTATAAAGAAACCACAAATGATGAAGGTTACCATGATCACATGGTGCTTGAAAATGAAACTTTTGTAATGTTAATTAGATGATGCCAAGGGAGCAAAAGCATGGCAAATAGGAGAGCATAGTAATTGCAAGCTTCTGAGCATCACAGGAAGGGTTATCTGGAACCAAGGGGTGGAGGACGGGTGCATGATGGGAGAATCTGTAACTTTCCCTATGCAACTTAAAGCATGAATGAATTCACACTTATTTTTTTTTATACATCTATTCACTCAAAACTTTGATTCTCTGTATTTCTATATGATGAACTAGGGAGCAATTGGTCACTCTATCTAATTATTCGACTTTTCGAATTGAAGTTATCCCACTCAAAATACTTTATTCTACTCCGAAAACCTATGCTTTCAAAAGAGGTTACTTACTACCTTAACTTGAGCATTGTTCACTCATTACTTAATTTCTCTAAGAATATGCACAATCAAGACAATGTACTTGAACCAATTTTAGAAGACTATATCAACTTTCTGACTTTTTCTTCTTACTTTGATAGCACTCCCTTACATAGTCTCCAAAGTCAACACATATGTAGCATCCATGATAGTTGCTGTTTGGAGATTCATTGTACTTTCCTCTCCTCCCTCTAAAACTCTCTCTTCCTCTTATGATGAAGAAAAATCTCATTCAAATGATCGTGATCATAGTCTCATTTGATCCTCTTGATTGCCTCCCTCTAGATCTTCATTTACGTGTATAAAATGCATGGGGTTGACTTCCCTTTACCGTTGAGCCTCCAAATTTTTGTCCCTTTACTAATGATCAAACCCACTAATTGCTCAATGTTGGGAAGACTTTCTCTGACATATAAAAAAGTGGTCAAAGCCTTCCACTTATCATGTTTCCTAAGTCCATTCTATCTTTATGCAACTAGGTCATCATCATCTATGTTAGAACCTATAAATCAAAATGCAACACTCAGCTCGTTCATCTTGAGAACGTAATCATTGTATTTATACTATCTGTCACTCAGATTATTGAGTTCATTGCTCAATTGAGGCTTTCTAGCTCTAGTTGATGTAGAGTATAAGCTCTTATACTCTCTAGGATTTCCCGCACTCCAATCAAGATTTTCACTATCCCCCTATATAGGCTTGGTTCCCATACAAGTAATAAGCCCCCATAAACCCTATATTGAAAAAACCTTAGATTCATATATTAGATTTCTTATAAGCCAAAGATTGCAACAAATGCATATAATATGGAGAGGGACATTTGCTCAATAATTATAGTTATCTAGAGCCTTGACAAACAAAATATAGTGTGAGCTACGACTAATCAAAGTATGAACAAAGTATTCATGCAAGAAGGGAACTTGCTTATCAAGGAGTCTAAAAATATTTTAAACCTAAATATAACTCAACTTTGAAGTACATGATGTGTTTATATGATTTGAAAAAATTACCTAAATGATTGGATGCTCAATTTGCTATACAATAGGGTTCACCTCACCTAAGTATGATAGGTGATGGATTGAGAGTAATTAGGAAGATTCAAAATCCAAATTGAATATATGACTACTCATGCTTGGCTCCTTGCTTCATGATTCTTCAAGTTTCACCAATTGAAAAATTTTAAATGCTCCTTAGCTTGGAGCTTGATTTTCGACAAGGCACAAACATAAAAGTCTTTTGTTGACCATATTGCCTCGTTTTTTTCATTTTCTTTAATTGTTTTAATGTGAGAAATATTGGTATACCTTCATAAATTACATAAAATGTGAAATGTAGGTATCACATTCAAATAACCTCCAAAATCTAATGGCATGGAAAAATTGCAAAATAAATTCCCTCCCATGATAGTAAAGGCCAAATTGAAACACAAAAGCCCACATCCTGAAAGCTAAATAGGTACTGACCATGAGCTAATGAGAAAGGAGGATAAGGAAGGATGAGGGAAACAGTTTAAGTGTTGTAGGATCGAGGGCATTATTAGAAGGATGATGTGCAACAAGGTAGGGGAGGGAAATCTCATCCCCTCTTGTGTCATGCCTCTTTTTTAATACATGCCCTTTAAGGATTTAGTTCATTTCCCTTGTTATATAAGTCATGTGCAAGTAGAAGGCCAGTAGTAACCATGCATACCTCTAGAAAGTAGACCAAGTAGGATTGAAATCACATGCCTAGGTGATTACATAATCTACGCATGTGTGCTTAGCCTTTCTTTTGTCGCTTTTCATGGAAGCATATGTTGTCTCTTGGATTATGGGATGCCTAAGAATAGGAGTGCATCTGTCAATCCTTGATGCATTTCAAACCTTTCTAATCCGGTGGCTTGGGATGGATCCATCCTATCCTCATCTTGCTCTGTCACTAAAAGGGTCTTTGAACATCTCTGCCAATGGAGAGCCATTATGCGTTCTGGAAACCATAATTGGACTTGATTTCATCTTAAAATGGGGTTAGTACACTGATGAGAGATTCCCCTTCACATTTTGATTAATGTCCAGCCTTTGCTTCCCATCTCATCTTCAAGGCAAACAATTAAACCTATATTGATGTTTTATAACTCTTAGGGGATTTTTTGCTTCAAATCCATCACGATCATTTTTTTTTGAAGGATCTGCAGAACAATGCCTCTCCTCGGAACAAATCCTCGCATTTGGAAATGTATCTTTGGCTCTAGATTAGTTTGACACTCGATCATTGGTGTTACTAGTCCTTTGCTCATCAACAAAGAGTAATTTGTTTTTACATTATATACATTGTTAGTGCTCCTCACTTGGACGTTTCCTTTCCATAAAAAGGATTTTTTTTCTTATAGACATGGCATGTCCCATCCTCAGCCCTTGCTTAGGCCATCAATAGAGTAGACAAGAATGGATCAAATCTTGAGGCCTATATGGCATAGTTCATGACATGTGTGGTAGGACATCCCAATCGTGAATATCATGGATTAGATGCATGCAAGTCTCCCAATCGTGAATATCGTTGATTAGATGCATGCAAGTCCTTGTGAATATTTATATGGGTGCAAACCGGCTTGTTGGCCTACTACATGTAACCTATTCCCTCATTAGATCCATCTGGTGCAATGATTCAACCACGAAGACCAAGGGGATTGTTCGCATGCTTCTAGTTTGGACCTCTAACACATAATATTTAATTATTTAGAATAGGGAATATGAATGAGTGGGGTTCAGGAGAAAAGCAACTAATCGATCTTTTGTTCTTCTAGCTCATGTACTTGATGATGAAAAGATATGCTTCAAACATATGAGGAGAAATGTCTATGTTGTTGCAAGCCATATGTTCTTGTACTTCTTTTTCTCTAAATAGGACCATCTTTTTTGATATCTCTTGTGTCTTTGAGTTCTTGTGTATTTTCTTCTTGAAGTAGAGATTACTATTGAGCATGATATGTTCTATGCAAAATCTCATATGTAGTTTATTCATATGGTAAGGGAGTAGAAATATCTCATTATCCTTTCAATAATTCAAATCCCTTGAATCTACTTTGGTTATCGGAATATTACAAAAACAATTTGTTTATTATGATGAGAGGCCATGCTTATGAAGAATGGTGAGAATTCTGAAAGGAATCAATCCTCTTCCCTCTATACAAATAAGAATAAAGGAAATGACAACAAAGGAAAGGGTAAGAAATATGATCATGAAGGAAGTATCTCTCAAGCTAACTTTATCGGTTGAGGAAGAGGTAGACAAGATAGGGGAAGAGCTCAAAGCTCATGGTCCTATGCCATATGCGGTATATCAAATCACATCATAGAGAACATATTTATGAACCCAAGGATTTAGGGAGGAAGATGATACACTAGAGGAGGAAATTGAGGCTCAAGAAGTAGACTCACTATCTCTTATGGAAATAAGAAACATTCATCCAACAACAACCATCAAGGAGGATACAAAGGAGGAGGAGACTACACCAACTACACAAATGATCAAGCTCAAGAGGATTACCTTTTACTGATGAACATGACAATGAAGGAAGTTTAGTTTCATGAGCACATGCGCTCCATAGATTTATGATAAACCTTCTCACCTATAGCAAAGATACCAAGAATCATAGTGCCCATGACCATTGCAGCTTTCAAGAATTGGAATATTTACCAAATGGACGTAAAGAATGCATTTCTAAATGGTTATAGTAAAGAGGTATATAGGGATCAACATATTAAGATTGAGGATTCATTATTTCCTTAACATGTATACAGGTTAAGGAAAGCCCTATATGGTTTGAACCAAGCCCCAAGGGCTTCAGATCATAGGAATTTGAACCATTTGAGAGCCAAAGGATTCATAGTTAGCAAAGTATATCCTTCATTTTCATTAAAAGGAGACGATTTGAATTCATATAACATTGTGTACATGTTAGAAGATATAGTAATCATAGGTAATGGTGTTGAAGGCATTGGAACGATCAAGTTACAAATGCAGGAGGAATTAAAGATCAATGACCTAGGGAAATCTACATACTTCCTAGGGCTGGAAGTTGTATACACAAAAAATGATATGTATCACACTCAACGGAAATACATCGAGGCTTTGAAGGAGTCAATGCTCAATAATCTTAGCATTTAAGAGGACATATTGGTGCATGGAAAAAGCAAAAGTCCTTGATCAATGGTCATTGGACTTCTCTGTAATTATAAGGCATAAATGTAGTTTAATTTGAACATATTCTTTGGAGTTTTAAAAGACTAAAATTTCATATTACTTCTCCCAAAGATAAAAGTGATAGGATGGAGAGAATATCCTAACTTAATGGGAGACAAAATCAAAGACTTTCTTTTGAATTTAATTTCAAATTATCTTAGAAATTAGGATTACTTCTAGATGAAACTCATAACTACCACAAAAAAACTATATATACACTTTGCATTGAGTCGTAGGACAAAGAGACAAAAAACATAGTTAAGGGCTGATAATCACATTCTCATTTAGTGGATTTTATACTAGATCGAAGTTAAAGAAGTTCTCCACATCTCCTTTGTATCATATGTCCACTACCAATTTATCTCATACCTCATTTCTAATGATTTGTGAATATCTATCTTTTGTTGGAGTACTTTGAGGATCTTTTTGAACTTCTCAAAGACATCTACTTATGTGTGACTGCGTATTGTGCAATCCGTCAATTGGATTCCTTAGTTTCCTTATTAGATGATGCATATATATATTGAGATATGAGTGATTATATGTGACATCATTTTTGTTTCACCTTCTTCGTGAAAAGTTCAGTTTACCCCAAGACTTATTAGATACATTGCTCTATGCATTGCCATCCGAAATTCATGAAATAAAATGCTATAGCATACTTAACACGTCAATTGAAGATGTGGAAAAGTTCTTAGGATAATCACTATTAGGTTCTCAACAAAAGCAAATAGTTAGAGGTTTCTCCCATAAATAGAAAGTATTTCAATGTTTTTCAACTCACAAAATATTTGATTTAACATAGATGTTTGAGAATGATGCTCTAAAGTACTTGGATTCTTTTAACGCATATATTGGAAGTTGAGATGCTAGAGTATACTAAGTTTCTATGAAATTATAAATGATGTTCTTGAGGAGGATGTTTACAAATGAAGGCGCAACAACTAGTAAGTTAATATGAAAGAAAAATATGTAAATATCAAGATGAATCACCTTAAAAATTGAATGTAGGAAGAGCTGGATGAAATAAATCATTGAAGAAAGGAAACCTAAACCGAGACCATATAAACAAAATCCAAAACTATGGAAACCGAAAATATATGACAATAAGAAATCGGCTGAACAAAGGAGTTCATTACTAATTGAAAATCAAAATGAAATTGTTGAAGAGAAAACATACAAAAAAATAAATGAAGAAAATAAAAAAATTGAACAATATTGGATGAAAAAAATGGATAAAAATAAATGAGAATCTAGTAAAGAAAATCAAGTAAGATAAAACAAACATCAAGATTTCTATATTTCATTTTATACAAAGCTTTTAGCTAATGATCAATTATTTGATCAAAACAAAGTCATAAAATTACAAATTGGATTGAACGTTGATATAAATAATCAAGGAAATGATCAAATTATAGAAGAAAAGAGCAAACAAAGAATTTATTAGAATATAAGTTATGAAAAACAAGTAAATAAAATAGAGAAACAATTTCTTGATGATATTATCAAACAACTCAAGAAAAATATAAAAATGTTTTGAAAACCATCTAAGACTTTGAAGTCACGAGATAGAAGTAAGAAACTATCTTTGCGGGACATAAAAGCCATAATCAATAGATATTGAAGGACAATAATATGATTGAAGAATAATCACAATGAAAGGGTACAAGGTTGATTAAGAGCTACTAGAAGATAATGATGATGCTAATGTTGATGAAGAACATTAAATCAAGTGAATGTACTTTATTTGATCTAACAATTTTAGTTTTATTATATATATTTGGTTTTCATGCATGTCATGCTTGCATTTCATGATGTTCAAAGCAAATAGAAGAAGGTTTTAAATTGCAGAAAGAGGTGACTAGAAAAGCTAGTAGGGATGTTATGCTTGAGAGAGTAGGGTCGAATACCCTATAGCAATTGCCATGACCTAGAAAGGACACTCTTACTTGAATCTCCTAGTAGAAAGATGGAGTTATTTTATATGATTAGGTTGTGTGAAGTTCTCAAAACACTTAGGAAGTGAAATCATGACTCCTTCTAGTGCATGTCTCTAGATAATCAACTCTGATTAGGGGTTAGGCCTTTCCCCTTTAGAAAAAAATTTCATGAAGCAAAAAGAATAAATGAAAAAGCATTACATTGATGGTTGTTGTTGAGAGAAAAAGAAAGAGAAAAAGTAAAATGAAAAAGAAAAAAATAAAGAAAAATATAAAAATAGTTTTCATGACTTAGGTGCCATCTCAAAACCACTTCTTAGATTTAATATGTGGGCTATATGGGGTGGAGCTAGTTGTATTTCGTGATAGGTGTATAGGAGCCAAACATAAGAAAATTTATTTAAGAGCATGAATGATATCAAAATGAATCGATAGAAAAGATAGTTATTGGAAAGTCAAGTAATTTCTCTAGGTGTAGTTTGACATATTTCTGAAGGTAGTATGCTAACATAGTAGGTTTTTTTATCATGACTTACATACTTTAAAATCATCCTTATTTTTCTTAGAACTTGCATTTGCATAAGAAAATCACGTTTTATTTTCAAAAGAATCTTGATATGTTTTTGTTGCATTTTGTAGGGTTGACCCATCCTGGATGATGTGAAGGTGTGGTGGGGGTGAGTTTGGGAGAGATGCCCTCTCTAATTGCTTGATTAGAGATAGGAAAACTTCATTATTGAGAAGTTACTTCAACATTTTGAAGGTCTTAATTTGATGAGATTATATGTTCTTCTTATGTGAAGATAGTCATTCGATTTGAAACTAGTCAAATGCAATCTCAGACAACTATCCATGTTGGTTTTTTTTTTCTGCATAATAAAGTGTTTAAGTAGTTTGTTGGGCTAGATGGAGAGTATCAGTTCCAGTTATGTAGGTCAATCATGAAAGTCAAACATGTAGTTAGCTGAAATCTAGTAAGTAGAAATTCATTGAGCAAAAGCTTGTTTTTCGTAATAATTATACTGAAGAGGGTAGCGATTTAAAACATAATCACTGTGCTATTACGCTATTTTCCATGGCCATTTTTATGTATATGAGAATAAATGATCTCCTCTCGGATCAATCTTGAAAGTGATATCGATGTTCAGTTATTTAATTTTCTTTAAAGAGATGAGTTTGGTTATTTGAAATAGATACTAACGATCTTGTCTTGCAGTGAGAAGTGATGTTTCTGTAGCGAATGAGAACAGAGTTGTTTTTGTTTTCTAGTCAAGCGCGCTTACACTCAACCAAAGAAGATTTTGAAGCAAGTGATAAGGAGTACTACAATTCGCACGAGTTCATATGTGTGCCAACTTGAATTGCAAAATCTTAACAGCGTGCATCATTATACGAACTTTGCATAATGGCATTTAACTTTCTCATTAGTTTTTGAATAAAAAAATATCTAGATGAATTGATGAAAACTCTTGCAGTAAACATCATGCAGCTCATTAATATCACTGTATGTGTCATCATACAAAACCACAAGATAGCAAGTCACGTGCTGAACATTTCAAATCGTACTTACTATCGACACATAATATTGAATAACCGCCTCGCAGTACCTTTCCGATGTAGCAAACTTCAGTCACTTAGAGAAGCTTCGGAATATCTCAATTTATAGTCGCAAAAGCTCCCTTTTATACATTATCCTTAAGTTGACAGTCTCTTAGTGTCCTCGACGAAGTCGCAGATTTAGTAATATCTAGATGTCCCCGACCAAGCAGGTTAACGTCTCCATGCGTGCGCAATTGAAGGATAATGTATGGAACTGGAAGTGTCACATCTTCGAAGGCGGTGGGCTTTGGCGGATTGCTATGATTGATGTGCATGAAATCTATGTATGCGCGTTATACCTTATCCTTAAGTTGGAAGTCTGTAAATGTCCTCGACGAAGTCGTAGCTGTTGCAGTCTCTAGGTGTCCCCGAGCAAGGATCTTAGCGTCTCCTTGAATGCCCAACTCAAGGATAATGTATAGAACTTAAAGTGGCACATCTCCATAGGCGGTGGGTTTTGGCGGATTTCTATGATTGATGTGCTTGAAGTCTACGTATGCGCGTCCCTGAACGAGAGTATTAACACTTTCATAGATAAGGAAAGCATGCGCACTTTGTGGACACTTTTTCAGCGCACTTTTTATAGATATGAAGGTTGTAATCCATTGCATAATATGTGCCGTTTTCGAAACATTAAAGAATGTAAGTTCTTGTGTCGCTTAGTCTCTCAATGCACAACAGAAAAAATTGAGACTCAGAAGGAGTTCTTTCTAGTTACTCGCATGTGTTTTTCTTTCTCTCTCTTTATTCGATATTTTACTTTGGGCATAACTGTTCTGCGAGGATCTATAGGCATCGATTTCTTTCTCAAATATCTTATCTGTGTAATAAATTCTCAGTGGTAATCATCGAAAGTTTCCGTAATAGGATGGACGATAAACAAGAAGTGAATAATACTTTGTTCAAAAGATACTAAAACATAAACATTTTCTTTTTGAAGGAAACATCTGTCTTGTAGAATCTCAAAACAACGTGACTGCGTCTAACGTCTCCTTCAAATAGGTTTCGAAAAACAGGTTCGAATCATAAAATGGATGTAAATGAACAAGATAACTTCCCTGATAAAATCGTATGCAGATGATGTATGGTCCTCTATCCAGAATATTGATAGTGCAGGATCCTTAGCACATGAAACAATATACTGGAATCCATAACATAATACATGCGCAATATACATAACATACACAAGTTCGTAACATACTCATAGTGTACTACCCTCATGCTTGCTTTATGTCTAGCAAAGGGAGGATCTGGATATCTCCAAAGCAAAGTGACGATCTCCATATTCCCGTCTCGAGAAAATGTTTAATATGAACATTTTCTACTAAGTGGACATTGAATAAGCAATGATAAACCATAACTACGCTAAAGGGATGCTTTGAAGCTTCCTGTCAAAATATGTAGCAAAGTACATAAAAAATTTACACGTGAGGAAATTAACTTACGTGAAGCATATCAATGCGTATATGTTTCTGACAGAAGATCTTCTCTTCGTTTTACCTATAAATGTTCTCAGAATATGTATCACAGTACATAGAGAAACTCATACTGAGGAAATTAATTTACGCGAAGCGTATCAATGAGCATATGTTTGTGACAGAAGACCTTCCTTACTTTTTATCTATAAATATTTGTAGACATCAGAATGATGTATTAATCCTCTTAGAGAATTAATAGAAGATATGTCTTTCTGCTACAATTCGGAAGATCATTAGAGACGTACACCATAGTCAAAGTCGAATGAAGACGGAAAGATTGGTAATAATCAAAGGCTCTTTCACATCACCAATAGATTGCTGAATGTGATTCTCTATCGTGTTGGGAAAGATGGATGGATGATCCAAGAGACTGAGTAGGTACTGCTAAACCTGCTTTGTACCAGCCCTCTTTTGCTTCAGACTTGAATAGTAGACTTCCTTAGCATTCCAATGACACCAAGAACTGGCCTATGTCCTTTGGAGATGATATGTGCAATGATTGAATCAAAACAGATAACTTTGGAAATCACAAACTCAAGAAAACCTTCTATTTTGGTCTTGATACCTGTAGGATGTTTTGCTCAGTGTGACGAGCACAGTAGAAATTGATAAACTTCCTTCTAGGGGTATTACATTAGCTTAGTAAGCTAACATTTGCAAGTGGAATGATGTAAAAAGATAAACTATGCTAAGAGAAATCAATTTAGCAAGATTAGCTATACCCCCGACTTTTTAGGACTGTAGCAGAAATAGAACAGTGAGCATGTCGACGCAGATTTCTCTTAATTAGCTGAATAGAATGTCTTCAAATGGCAATAGCATGTAGTAGGCTTCAAGCTGAATCCAACAAGCTTTGAATCACTGAATTTGGTGAATTATTGACCGAGATATGCCCTTGACAAGTTGACAGACTTTTGAGTAGACTAGTAGAGAACACAGAGATGAGTGATGTAAATGTATCTATAAATTAACACTTGTGTACAATCCCATTGGCATGAATAACATTGCCTAATGGTGTAGAGAGGTGTAGGCTATAGTATAGTCCTCATACACACTCAATTACATTAGAATTGAAGCTCGGGAGTGAAGTGATCTACCCGTGACTTTTTCATATCCATTTTTATAAGAAATGACTAAAAGTTTGAATTCAACTTCAAACTTTTGGCTCCCTATGATCAAGCTCCTAAATTCTTGGAGATATTCTCTCAATCAAGTGAGTTACTTTTTCCACGAATCACTTAGATAGGTGATTACAAAAGATTCTAAGTCAATTTGACTTTTACAATGAGATAAAGTGGTAATTAACCACTAGCATATGTTCCTATGGTTCTTCATGTATGTAGAGTCTTCATGATATCTTCCAAGCCAAATGTGTAGGCTTGTGATTTACACCAACAGATCTCCCTCAAGCCAAACATTTTGTCTTAATTCTTCATCTTCAATCTTCAAGTATATCGTACAATCCAATCATAGATTTGAACCAGCAAAGTTTGGTTCCATCCAAAGCTTTAGTCAGCAACATTGCACATTGCATATTGGTTGACACATAGGTCAGCTGAATATCCTTGCTTAGCAATGTTTCTCTCACATAATGATAATAAACTTCTATGTGTTTTATCCTGGCATGATAGATAGGATTAGCTCCAAGATGAAGAGAACTTGTATTATCTCCAAAGATAATTGGAGACCTAGTATATAATCCCAATTCTGTATACAAAAGCTTAATCCAAATTGCTTCTTGAGTGGCATTAGCTAGTCCTCTATACTCTGCCTCTGTGGAAGACAAAGCAAAAGTAGGTTGCTTCTTTGCAGACCATGAAATTGGTTTGTCACCTGCAAAAGAAATATATCCAGAACTGATTCTCCTATCATCCTTGCATCCTGCCCAATCTGCATCTAAATAAACTTTTATGTCAATATCTGAAGTGAAAGGAAAATACAAACCATGGTTCTGTGTACCCTTGAGATACTTCAATATTCTCTTGGGACCCTCTAAGTGAGGTATCCTTGGCTTGTGCATAAAATGAATTAGCACACTAACTCCATATGCAATATCAATTCTTGTAAGAGTAGCATAGTTCAAGCTACCCACCATACTCTGATAACCTATAATGTCATTGACTTCATCACCTTCATGGGCACTTAGCTTTAGGTTCACCTCCATTGGAGTGCTTGCTACTTTAGCATCCTGCAAGTGAAACTTCTTCAACATATCTTGTACATACTTTTTCTGAGTAATGTATATCCCTAAATTAGTGTAAACTAAATCAAGCCCTCGAGAATACTTTAATAAACCAAGATCATTGATCTTGAACTCCTTCATCATCTGGCTTTTGATGTACCTGATTTAATTGACATCATTACCTGTAATGATGATGTCATCAACATAAACACAAAGATAGATTACCTCTGAATTACTTCTCTTAATGAATAGAGAAGAGTCAGCCTTGCTCATGACGAAACCTTGGTCTTGGAGGTATGTTGTTAACCTGTAATTCCATGCCCTAGGTGCCTACTTCAATCCATATAAAGCCTTCTTTAATTTGCAAACATAAGTTACCTTCTTAGGGTCTTCATAGCCAAGAGGTTGTGACATATAAACTTCTTCTGAGATCCATCCATTCAAGAAAGCATTCTTGACATCCAATTGGTACATGTTCCAATTCTTTGATGCAACCACACTTACCAACACTCTGATTGTTGGCATCTTGGCCACAGGAGAAAATGTCTCTTCATATTCAATGCCCTGGGTTTGTGCAAAACCCTTGGCTACCAATCTGGCTTTGTACCTATTAATTGTTCCATCAGAATTTCTTTTCAACTTATATATCCATCTGGATCCTATTACCTTCATAGAATCCTTCTGGGGTACTAACTCCCATGTATCACTCTCCTTGAGTGCTTCAATCTCCTCATCCATAGCTTCTTTCCATTCTGATTTGGTGATGCTTCTTCATATGAACCTGGTTCTTCATTTGACAAATCTTTGGCAAGATAAACTGAATGTTTAGTAACAAGGGATGTATCATACCCATATCTGATAGGTTTTTTGCTTTCTCTCTGAGATCTTCTGATTGATTGAGTTGAAGATTCAGGTATGTCTTCAAGCTTCTCCATCTTCATTTTGCCCTTGGACTTCCATGCCTTGAATTCTTCAAGGTTGATAGTGTCTTCATCATCTGAACTTGAGTCTTCATTCTGAGTAGGTTCCTCCTTTGCAAGTTTTGGAAATTCTTCTTCCAAATCATAGGGTAGATTGACCTTCCTACATTCATTCTCATACCAAGAATCATTTTCATCAAAGATCACATCTCTGCTTACCATAAATCCCTTGTTGGTAGGATTATAAAACCTGTAACCTTTTTTATTTAAATCATACCCAATGAAAATGCATTTTTCAGCCTTTGGGTCTAGCTTACCTCTAATCTGAGAAGGAATGTGCACATATGCTACACATCCAAATATTTTTAACTGATCCGATGATGGTCTCTTACCATGCCATGCTTCATAGGGTGTCATACCATCAAGTGACTTAGATGGTAACCTATTTATGAGGTAAGTGGCAATAGAAACACTCTCTGCCCATAGATAGTTAGGTAATTTCTTCTCATTAAGCATAGATCTAGCTATCTCAACAATTAACCTATTTCTTCTCTCAGCTACCCCATTCTGTTCAGAAGAATACCTTGTGGTTATCTCTCTTTTGATGCCTCTGTCCTGCAAGAAGTCTTCAAATTCATTGGAGAAGTACTCACCTCCTCCATTTGACCTTAGCCTCTTCAAATTCCTTCTTGTCTTGTTTTCAACTAATGCAAGATATTTCTTAAAACAATTAAATACCTCATCCTTGTGCTTCATGAAGTATAATCTAGTCCATCTACTACAATCATCAATGAAAGACACATAGTACCTTGAACCTGAGACTGAGGGATCTTTGCTAGGTCCCCATACATCTGTGTGTACCAGCTTTAGGGAGTCTTCATGTATATATCCTTTCCTTGAGAAGGGTAACCTGTGAGAGTTACCAAATTGACAAGCACCACACTTGTAAATCATATGTTGCTTGGATACATTAGGTATCCCAAGCACACATTGGTCCCTGTACATTTGTTTCAACGTTTTGTCTCCTATGTGCCCTAACCTTTTGTGCCAAATCTCAAGCTCTGAAAGTGTTTGATCTTTATAATTGTATAGTGCAATATTCTTTGTGTCTTCTAGCTCAAAAGTGGAAAGTCTACCTGATTTTTCTCCTTTAGCTATCCTTTTGAATCCATGTCTTGGGTCCTCCACAAATGCTCCATCTTGATTGAATCTGACCTGCAAACCTTTCTCTACAATCTGACCAAGACTCATTAAGTTCTTTGTAATTGTTGGTACATAAAGTACCCTACTCAACAAATTCTGATTACCATCATAAGTCTTCACATTTCCAACTTTAACCACAAAATGCTTTGTATCATCACTTGTTTGGACTTGGTGTTTACCTTTTGGTTCCTCAAGATCAGAGAGTAGTGCCACATGACCAGTCACATGATTTGAACACCCTGAATCAATATAAAATAAGTGATCATCATTTGTACCTGTCTTTGAAGTCATGTCCATGATCAGAAGAGAGTCATCCTGCTCTTCTGTGTAGTTGTTGTAGTCCCTTCTAGTTTTGAATCCTCCTTGGTAGTTGCCATTGTAATTGTTGTTGTAGTTTTTGTTCTAATTGTTGTTGTGGACTTGGTGATTGTTGAACCTTCCTCTTGACTGTGAGTATCCACCTCTTTGGTAGCCTCTTCCTCTCTGATTTTTGTAGTTCCTGAAACACTCATCTGTGGTATGATTTGATAAACCACAAATGTTACATGGTGATGAATTATAGGGTCTCCCCCTACCTTGCTTACCTCCTCTGCCCCTTCCTCTTGAAGATCTACCTCTCCCTGCATAGTTGGCTTGGGAGGTAGAGCCTTCATCTTCCATCTTCTTGATCTTGCCTTTATCCTTAGACTTCTTATCAATGTATAGGGCAGAAGAGTTATTACCTTTGGATGTATCTCCATTTTTTGTGAGCTTTGCTTCATGTGTAAATAGTTGTGCCATGAGAGTTGTAAGATCTGGAGTGTGCAGTGGTGAAGCTTTCCCATTTGTCATCAGCCTTGATTCCATTGATCACTTGCCTTACAATTTGTTCTTCTTTAATCTCTTATCCTATGCTTGCTAACTGATCTGCAACATCTTTGATCTTGGTCACAAATTTTGAAATAGATTTCTTAGGTTGCTTCTTTAGTGTTGTGAATTCAATCCACAACTGATTTTTCCTAGCCCTTGTATTGGAGGAAAAATATGATGACAAGGTTTCCCAAGTTTCTTGGGATGTCTTACAATTTCTGATATGTGGCAAAAGAAAGTCAGAGATAGAGTTGACTAAATAAGACCTTGCCAATGCATCCTTTGCACACCATGTGTTGAGCTTTTCTTGTTCTTCCTTGGTTGGCAATCCTCTTGCTTTGAATGAGGGCAATTCCTCATCTCTTGAGATGTATCGATAGAGACTCCTTCCTTGTAAGTAGGTCTTCATCCTTAGAGACCAAGCTTGATAATTTTTCCTGTCCAATTTATCAATGAATGAAGGAAAACCATCTCCCATTTTACCTTATTTGCTCTGATACCACTGTTGGGAAAGATGGATGGATGATCCAAGAGACTGAGTAGGTACTGCTAAACCTCCTTTGTACAAGCCCTCTTTTACTTTAGACTTGATTAGTAGACTTCCTTCGCATTCCAATGACACCAAGAAATGGCCTATGTCCTTTGGAGATGATATGTGCAATGATTGAATCAAAATAGATAACTTTGGAAATCACAAACTCAAGAAAACCTTCTATTGGTCTTGACACCTGCTGGATGTTTTGCTCAGTGTGACCAGCACACTAGCAATTGATAAAATTCCTTCTAGGGGTATTAAACTAGCTTAGCAAGCTACCATTTACAAGTGGAATGATGTAAGAAGATAATCTATGCTAAGAGAAATCAATTTAGCAAGATTAGCTATACCCTCGACTTTTTAGGATTGTAGCAGAAATAGACCAGTGAGCACCTCGACGCATATTTCTCTGAAGTGGCTGAATATACTGTCTTGAAATTTTGATAGCATGTAGTAGGCTTCAAGCTGAATCCAATAAGCTTTGAATCACTGAATTTGGTGGAGTAGTGACTGAGATATTCCCTTGACAAGTTGACAAACTTTTGAGTAGACTAGCAGAGAACACAGAGATGAGTGATGTGAATGTATCTATAAATTAACACTTGTGTACAATCCCATTGGCATGAATAACATTGCCTAATGGTGTAGAGAGGTGTAGGCTATGGTATAGTCCTCACACACACTCAATTACAGTAGAATGAAGCTCGGGAGTGAAGTGATCTATCCGCGACTTTTTGATATCCATTTTTATAGGAAATGACTAAAAGTTTGAATTCAAATTCAAACTTTTGGCTCCCTATGATCAAGCTCCTAAATGCTTGGAGATATTCTCTCAATCAAGTGAGTTAATTTTTCCACGAATCACTTAGGTAGGTGATTACAGAAGATTCTAAGTCAATTTGACTTTTACGATGAGATAAAGTGGTAATTATCCACTAGCACATGTTCCTATGGTTCTTCATGTATGTAGAGTCTTCATGATATCTTCCAAGCCAAATGTATAGGCTTGTGATTTACACCAACATATCATGCATCAAGGGAACAATATTCTTTTGAAAAATACATTAGTGAGAGGCAAAAGAAGTGGAATGGGCTACACGCAGAACATAATTGCTCAACACGTACCCATGCTACACCTTCCATAGCTAAAACAACGAATGAAAGAAAGAAAGAGAAAACTTTTAACCGTATATGCATACAAGATGTATTCAATAGCCTTGGAATTATGTACGTTTTCAATGGACTTAAACAAAAGTAAATATGTGAAAACATTTCAATGATAATAAATATAAAGAGGCATCTGATGCCCAAAAATCTAAATCATAATTGAAGTAAATGAAAATGGGAAAACGTCCTTTAAGCAAACAATGTAAGTACGCACGTGTATACTTGTACGACTTAATTATTATTTACATTCAAACTACGACATCTAGAATGCAATATGATAGCCCACAGATATTAAAAGAAATTTTCTAAAATTGAAATCGTTACGCTTATTATCGAAACAAATTCTTAGTGAAGAAATACTAAGGACCTACTTAAGAAGTGTCACAGGTTACGAATTATGATTTGTCTACGTTTGTCAATTTCAGGTAAAAATAGATGACACATCTATCGTAATGCACATAAATTTACCATACGATTGAACAGAGTCCATTTTGAGAACCTAGATTATATATGCAGATAAATTTACCATACGATTGAACAGAGTCCATTTTGAGAACCTAGATTATATATGTTTTGCTCAAACTCCAATGTTTCATGTCAGGTTCATATAGAGGTAGATATACAAGATCATGCGAGAGGATGTAAGGGTGGAGAAAGCGATTTTCAAGGACTTATATGCAGATAAATTTACCATACGATTGAATAGAGTAATACTTTAAAGCTTCATACCATGCATAGCAATGAAGGACTTGACCTGAGACTTGAGGGGCACTATTCAATATCAAGTGTTAACTAAACGAAAAAAATTTACCTATGAGCTTTCCACATTGAGGAATGAATGAATATCAACCAAACTTCAAGGAAACGTATGGATTCCTTAACAAAACCAGAAAAAGAAATCTATTACCAAAATCATAGAGATTTAAAAGTGTAGCTTCACGGATTCATTGCTAGTTTTCTATGCTGAAGAAACTACTCTTGGGCTTGAAGCACCAGATTTGTATGCATATTAAAACAATGGTTTTATGCATTATTCTTCGTGCTACCGTTGTTTGGGACACATGAACAACAAATAACATCTATTTGACACACCACTTGCTTGCTTTTCTCTCAACTTTAGTCATCTATGATCTTTGGTGTAGCATGAGGAGGTCATCTTTCGAATAAGCTTCTTTCTAGATCAAAATATATAATAGTTTTCTCTTTATGTTGTAGGATCTCAAATTTTTTTGGAAGGTCTTGTAGTTTCTCAACGAATTCCAGATTATTAGTCATGATCTTTACGTGAAATGTGAGTCGTCCATTTTCTATGCCTATTTCTAAACACATAGGTAAGTGTGCTAAAAACGTATAGACTATCTTGCATTCGATATTTTGTGATCATGTAACATCCAATTGTAACAAAGCAGATCACTTATGTTATATTGTTTTTTTTTTTGAGTGAATAGGAAGAACTAGATTAGTAATTAAAGGTATGTCTCTACAAAGGGCAAGATACCCAAGACCCCATAAGGGGCTTAGAACGCAGTATCACATAGAACTAAACAAAACAGTCTAGAACAAATCAGCCCAATGACGAAAAACTTGGGACAGAGGGGGAAATACATGGCTCAACTTTAGCAAGGCAGGGCTTAGATACATGAAAACATCTCAAATTGAGTGATAAAATACAATTTCATCACTCACTCCCTCCACTTGTTTGGGGGATTACAAGGTAGGTGCTTCAATAGGGAAAAAGTATCATGAGAAGCCTCTTGAATACTAGACATACGTCTTTCACCCAGAGCAGGAATCAACTTCTACAAGGAGTATTTGTTGGTAGAGTATCTTCCATTGTAAATGGCATCATTCATGGACTTCCAAATAGCCCACGGAGTATTTCCCCTCCAAGGGTTCCATAGAAGAAAATCAAATCCGGAACATAGTGCAAGCAAAGCTTCTTGGGAGCTGAGTTTATGTTACCTTGTGTTGTAGAACCGATCCATGTAATTCGAGAAGTGTTGAGCATGTCTAGAGCTAAAGAACACATGTAAGGTATCCTCCATAGAGCCACATAATAGACAACTACCATCACTAAACCCAGTTTTCTTGGCTTTAGCAATTGTCCAAACTCCATTCTGGAGAATAAGCCACATGTGATAGGAGTGTTTGATATTCATGGGAAGGTACTAGATTCATAAAAATATGTGTCTCCACATTTCCATCTAGTGTGCCATGTTGTGTTGAGCCCGGGGTGATCTTAGTTATATTGTATTTTAAGTCTCCAAAATTGAAAATTTAGCATGTAATTTTTATGCCTTATGTCTTGGAGTTATGGACTTGTTAATTTCAATCTTACAAGCAGTAGACGATCTTTATCATATTGAGATCTCTTGTGAGGTTACAACTCCTACAAGACCTTTTCATGTAGATCATACGCTTGATTTTACAATGGCATACTCAACTTTGGTTGTGTCGTTATTTTGAAAAATATATGCATTTCAAATCAATATGCTTGAATACACCGTTGTCCACTAGAGTGAACATTCCTCAATCTTCGCCATCTCATGATCGTTCGTATTTTGGAAAATCGAAAATGTTCTATAAGTGGATCCAATAATATATATATATATATATATATATATATATATATATATATATATATATATATATATATATATATATAGAGAGAGAGAGAGAGAGAGAGAGAGAGAGAGGGAGAAATAGAGAGAGGGAGAGGGAGAGAGAGAAAGAGGGATAGAGAGAGAGAAAGAGATAGAGAGAGATGTCAAGGATCAAGTCTAAAAACAAAAAGGGAACACTTACACGTTTTAAAACTGGACTCATTAGAAAGGAGGAGTTAGATCTAGGGAATGAGTTTAGAAGATCTACCGAAATCGATCAAATTCCAATCTTTGGAATTATCCACCAAGAAGTACTCCTTCATTGATTGGCGGGTAGTTACCTAGATCAAAGGTAAAGAATATAACGTCTATACGGGCATCAATTCAGATTTCCTTAATACTTCTCATGATTTTGAAGAGTTCAATCTTTGTTTAACACAAATAAAAAGCTCTAGAAAGAAGTTGTCTTTCTTGCTAGTCTCATGTTCACTTTCTTTTTTTTGCTATATATCGAGAGATGTAGTTAGGATTTGACAATTATATTTGTAAGTTTGAAGCACATGTTTTCCCCTCCCATTGTGCTTCATACAAAATTCCTACATCATTTGGTCTGTCATATAGTTCTGGAAAAAGTACCGAAGCCACCTGTTACTCTTCTAAAAGTGAATTGTAAGAGACTTCCATATCTATGTTCCTATATGTCATGCACATACGTAGAGGATTTTCGAGACATAAAGCCTGAATCGATGAGCATGGAACTGATAATTTGAACATTATTTTCCTTTGGTGCATAGGTTTAAAATATATATTTCGGTATTGTTTAAGTCTAAAAAGTTTCATATTTATTCTCTGCACAAATGCATAATAATGAGCATATATCACTTTGTGTGGGTGTAATGGAGGGAAGCCACCTTCAAAAGTTGCATTGGGATGCTAAAAAATTCTTCCATTAATCATATATAAGGTTTTTATAGGCTTAAAGACTTTTTTTAAAATCATATTGAAGACCTCGAGGCATTAAGACCACCCTTCCAAGCACATGGGAGACTTATCGAGTCAAGATGTCATCAAAGACGGGCTACATAAATCAAGACCTCAACTAGTAAAAGGTTGGCAAGGGAGAGTGTTATACATTATGGAATATGTTTAACAATGCATTGTTCGAGTGTTAATTTATTAATGTATTAATGTGTTTTGGTGTTTTTGATATAGCAGTAGAAGGTTCTTGAGGGTGTGAAATCATGAAGGGTGGACATCAATAATCTGACTTTAGGGCGGACATCCATAAATCCGATTTATAATTTAGTTTGTAAATAAATCCGCATAGAAGGTTCTATTGCTACAAATAGTTAGAAAAATAGTGGTTAGAATAAGGGTCATTGTAGACTGCAGTTTGTGATATTAAAAAAAGTCTTTCTTTGAAAGTCACCAACTTTTAGTTTCACGCATGCTTTTCGAAGGCCTTCTCATGTAACCACTCTTTTCGACATAATCAGAAGTTCCTATAAATACATGCACTCTATGGACTATCGAAAGAGAGTGCATGAGGGGAGATTGCACCCAACACTGTGTTGGGTCTCGTCTCTTGGTGTCTCTATTTTTCTGTGTGCTTTTTGCATTTGCAACCTCGGTGTGCCTCTGAACAAGATCTTGATAAGAGTGGTATCAGAGCCAGGTTTGTGTCACTACCGAGAGATCTGTTTCTGTTCATTTTGGTGAATTTATCTCTGTTTGCAATAAGATTCCAATTTTGATTTTGATTCCGGCTCCAGCTCCGGCTTCAATTTACATTTTCTTTTCCATTTTTGTAGTACCCAAGGCTCCCTTGGGGACCATTCGCAGCCGTTGGATATGCGCAAACCAATTTTAATATATGAGTGGCAATAAGGACTTTAGGATTCACCAAGGTGGGAGGATTTGAAGCTTCAACCTTGCAAGGGAAGTGTTTTATCACTACACTATCTCTTTGTGTTGTCACTCTACTTCTGTTTTCTTATATTTAACACAACTTTCATCTTGTTCTTACTTTTTCAATTCCCAAGGACAACCATTCCTTTTACATTTTAATTCAAACAAACTAAAAAATTGTCTTTACATATCTAGCCATAGGGTTTTGTCTTTACATCCTCATGGACCCTATGAACAACATGGAGGATTTTGGGGAATCACCTCTACCCTAGGTAACACTGGAACAACAATAGGAGCTCCTGTAGCAGAAATTATGAGGCCCTCAGAACAAGATCCGACAGCGTGATGAGATACTCGTAAATATGCAAACTAATGAAGAAAACCTTACGAGTGTGTTCAAAGCTATTGTGTCTACCCAGTCGGATGGCACACATTTCGAGATTGCCATTAAGAATTACCAGTTTTTACTGTTTGATGGCCGGAAGGATAGCCCTTTTATCCTTTCATGGCTTTCACAGTTTGATGATTTTTATATTGATGAAACATATGCTAAAAATGAAAAAGTCAAGTTTTCCACTAACTATTTAGTAGCAAAATCTCAACTCTGGTGGAATGTCCGACGGCACAGTATAGAGCATCCAACAATGTGGAAGGCTTTTCAAAATAAAGTGAAGGATTCTTTTCTTCCTCGTCAATACCATCTGCATGTTCGACATGCATGGAAGACCCTTACATGCAAGGAGGGTGATATGGTTACTACCTACACAGTGGACTTCTGGCAAAATTTACTATAGGTTCGAATGCTTGAAGATGTACCGGAGGATAGCTTGCAATGAAAATACGAAGATGGTTTTAAGGTGGGAATCCAAGATAAGATTCACGCCTTACGACCTACAACCCTCAATGAGGCTATATCTTTTGCGTATGATGCAGAGAAAGAATTCCAGTCCATAACCAAGTCACTTCCTCTACAACAAACACGTCAACGACCACTTTTTGTTAAACCAAATCTTCCCATGAAACGTACTTTTAATGCCCCATCTTACCCTAGTTTTCCTCGTCCACTGCAATACAATTACTCAACTACACCGATTTCTTCATCTCTCCAACCTACCAAACAACCTACCCTACAAACTTCACTGAAGGAGGCCGAGCAGAAGCGACCACAAATCACTTGCTGGAATTGTGGCAAACCTGGACATACAAAAACAAAGTGTTGATTGCGACCTCTTAACATGAAACTAGTTGCAGCTCAATTGCATAACACGGAGGCCCATAATGAAGAAATTCCTCCTCTTTGGATAGAGGAATCATTCGAGAAGGACTTAAGTACCTTGGGTAACTATATCTCTCTTCATTCTCTACTTTGCATGCAGGGTAAAATAAACAACAAACTCGTTAAAATTCTACATGAGGATGGTAGTTCACATGACTTCATTTCACATTTATTAGTACAAGAACTTAAATTAAAAATGTTTCCTTCTTTGTATAAAGTAAAAGCTCCATTTCAAGGTAATCGTTATAATGTAACATGAGAAGTGCAAGATGTTACCATTAGCATAGGCCCATATATTGATTCATGAACATTTTTAATTGCACCTTTGCAATCTTACGAGATTATACTAGGTGTGCCTTTTTGTCATCATTATAATCCATGGATTGACTACCATACACATACCTTTAATTTTGAATTTAAAGCTCAAATCATTACTTTGTCTGCACGGCATGATTTCCAACCATTTTCGTTGATTAGTCATACCCAAATAATACGTGCATTTAAGAAGGGATTCAATTCATGCATTGTCTTTGTCAACGTCATCAATGATTATACTCATACACTTCTTGATGCACATAAACCTTTCATCACCGCTTATAAGGATTGTTTTATGTCTAAGTATCCCTCTGAACCACCACCCTCTCGAGGATCCTTTGACCATAGCATAGATTTAGTCCCTAGTAGTTCTCCTCCTCATAATGCACCTTATCAATATGGCCCACTACACCAAAAGGGAATAGAAAACGAAGTAAAAGACCTACTATAGAAACGACTTATAAGGCCTAGTTCTTTCCCATTTGGAGCACTAATTCTGTTAGTAGAAAAGAAGAATAAAACTTATCCAATGTGCATTGACTATAGAGCCCTTACCAGAATCACAATAAAAAATAGATACCCCATTCCTCGAATAGATGATCTTTTAGATAAATTATGTCAGGGGAGCACTAGATTGTGCTCTCTGACTACAATAGACAAGATTTCGGAAATACACTTCTGATTACAAGATCACCCACGAAGGGGAAACGATACAAGAATATACGATCGATACAAGATGTCCCACAACCCGGGACTGATAGGTATGAATAACTCAACTAGAGATGATACAGGAGATCCCACAACCCGGGATCGTAAGTATGAGACAAGATGTCTCGATTACAAGAACTCCCTTCTGGGAGATGAACTGGATACACGGAAGAACTCGACAGGATCTCCTACTACTAGATTACAAGGGGACAAGATAGTATGTCCAAGAACTAGACTAGAACAAGGAACAAGACAAGAACTAGAACTGGAACTTGAAAGTACTTACTTGGAGGTCACGACTCCTTGAGCTCCCAAGACTGGCATTGGCAAGACTGATTATGAATGTGGCCAACCCCTCCTTATATAGGTTTTCAAGGGCGGTTCCCAAGGGCGGTTGCGACTTGATGATGTCATCATGATGTCATCGACTCGAAGCATGAGCTCTGGATATCCGAATCAGGCAAGTAGACAGTCGATCTTAGGGTTTTGGCACATTTCGGAGGCAATGGAAGCATTGGTTTCTCCTAATTCTGAACCAATCATGAGATACAGGGTTCACATGGAATCTTAGGTTCAGGATGGTTTCCTTTGTCCATGACATCACCTCCCCCTCAAGCGACGAGTTCCACGAGGAGCGGTCATGTTATCTGGTCTCGGCTTCGTTGGATTTCTCTTATGGAATTCTCGAACCTTGATTGGTGCTCTCTGAAGGTTTTCTGTAGGTTCCCAAGTACGATCACTGATGTCATACCCTTTCCAATGAATAAGGTATTCCAATCTTCCCCGGGATATTCTGGAATCTAGGACATGCTCGACTTCAAATTCTTCATGATCATCAATCTCGATAGGTGGTGAAGGACTAGGTCTCTCCCCCCTCAATGGTGAAATCTGATATGGTTCCAACATGGATACATGGAAAACTGGATGTATTCTCATGGTACTCGGTAACTGGAGCTTGAAGGTGACTGGATTAATCTTGGCCAAGATGGTAAATGGACCAAACTTTTGATGATCTAGCTTTGCACAAGGCCTTGACGTTTGTAAATTGTTTCGGAGTAACCATACTTTATCCCCAATTTGATACGATGGATTATGGACACGATGTTGATCTGCATAGTACTTATATTGTTGTTGAGCTTTATGGATCTCTTCCTTCAGTTCTTTGTGAATGTCCATCAGGTACTGGGCCTTGTCTCTGGCAGCTGGGTTCTTGACATGATTTGAGAGTTGTATATCCATCCTTGGATGTTGTCCATAGTTTGCAAAGAAGGGAGTTTGCTTAGTAGATGCATGAACACTATTGTTATAGGCAAACTCTGCAAAGGGTAACAACTCAAACCAATCATTTTGGTGATAGTTGCTAGTGCAACGGAGATATTGCTCTAGGACTTGATTCACCCGTTCTGTTTGTCCATCAGTCTGTGGATGATTTGCTGTAGATAGTTTAACTTGAACACCAAGGAGCTTGCAAAGACTGTTCCAAAAGCTAGATATGAACTGAGGACCTCGATCACTGACAATATCATGAGGCAATCCATGAAGCCTAAAGATGTATCTGAGAAAGAGTCTAGCAGTGCCTGCACCTGTGATTGCCTTTGTGGTTGGAATGAAGTGTGCCATCTTTGTGAATCTATCCACAATAACAAGAATGGCATCATACTTATCTGACTTTGGTAGATCTGTGATGAAATCCATAGATAATGAGGCCCATGGCCTTTCTGGAATAGGTAAGGGTTGCAAGAGGCCATGAGGCTTATGTCGTGGTACCTTAGATCTATTGCAAGTGTCACAGGTTCGGATATATTCTTTGACTTCCTTCCACATTTGAGGCCACCAAAAATCCCTGGATATGAGTTCTATGGTTTTATTTACTCCAAAATGTCCTGCTGCAAGGTTGTCATGACGTTGTTGAAGTACTTGGATCCTGGGCTTTCCTTGAGGGACATACAATAGGTTCTGATAGAATAGTAACCCGTCCTTTTCCTGGAATTCATTTACTTCTTGGACTTTTCCTTCTTGAGTTTTTTGCTTAACATTACAAAATAATTCATCTTGCGGTAGATTCTCACGAATCAAATGATTCAAGGCTGAATCTTCAGGATGGGTTGAAGAGATAGCTGCTAACTGGAGATGCTCAGGCTTGAGTAATACACTCTCTTGTTGATCAAAGGCCTCTTCACCCTTCTTTGGTGCAAGGTAAGATCTTCTGGATAGGGCATCTGACTGACATTGATGACGTCCTGGACGGTATGTGATGACAAAGTTGAATCTGGATAAAAAGTTACTCCATCGAGATTGCCTTCTATTGAGAATCCGGGTGGTCATAAAATACTCTAGGTTCTTGTGATCTGAATACACAATGACTTTATGAGCTGCTCCTTCTAGATGGTGACGCCAGGTATCAAACGCATCTACTATGGCAAGGAGTTCTTTATCATGAATTTCATAATTAATTTCTGGAGGGGAAAACTTCCTTGAATGATATGCAACTGGATGTAGGTGTCCATCATCTCCATATTGGGAAAGAATGGCCCCTAGAGCAAAGTCCGATGCATCTGTCTCAAGGAAGAAGGGCTTACTAGAATCAGGATGAACTAGAATTGGAGCAGTAGTGAATGCTGATTTCAAGGTCTGAAAAGCCTTCTCTGCTTCTTCGGTCCATGAGAATTTGGAGTTCCCTGTAAGCTTGGTAAGAGGTGTCACTATCTTGGAGTAATCTCTGATGAATATCCTGTAGAAATTGGCGAACCCCAAAACACATTGTACATCTCGAACACATGAAGGTGGTTGCCAATCAAGGATTGTCTCAATCTTCTTAGGGTCCATAAAAATTCCTTTATCTGATACTATGTACCCTAAAAATTCCACTTCTGTCTTATGAAAAGAACACTTCTCCAATTTCGCATACAATCCTTTTTCTCTTAGTTTCTCTAGGACTATCTTTACATGATCTTCATGATCCTCTAGATTTTTGGAGAATATCAAGATATCATCAAGGTATATTACAACAAAAGCATCTAAATATTCTCGAAAAATATCATTCATCATATGTTGGAAGACAGCTGGAGCATTTGTAAGACCGAATGGCATAACTACATATTCAAAATGCCCATACCTTGTTCGAAATGCTGTCTTCCATTCGTCTCCTTCTCTGATCCTGACAAGGTTGTAAGCTCCTCGAAGATCAATTTTCGTGAAGAATTTTGCTTTTCCAAGGCGTTCCAAGAGCTCTGATATGAGTGGTAGAGGGTATCTGTTTTTTATAGTGACTTTGTTCAATCCACGATAATCTACACACATCCGGAGAGTCCCATCCTTCTTCTTTACAAATAGAATAGGAGCTCCTGCTGGAGACTTCGAGTGTTTGATAAACCCCTTTGCTAGATTCTCATCAATGTTCTTGCGTAGTTCTGTAAGTTCCTCTGGAGATAGTCTGTAGATTGGTCCAAAGGGTGGTTGTGTTCCCTCTTGAAGATCTATGGGGTATTCATAAGGTCTATGCTCTGGGAGGATATCTGCATTCTTCTTTTCAAAAACATCTTCAAAGTTGTTGTACTGATTGGGTAGCTGTACTGGATCATCTTTCTTGGATTCTTGAGCTGGTATGGCATAGATCATATATGTAGGTTCCTTCCTTACTGCATGTATGAAGGCTTTGGCTCCAACATATGTTGGGTTCTTCTGGATATCTCGACGGGTGATTTTATTCTTTTCCCAATTAATTTCTGGATTATGTTTCTTTAACCACGGCATTCCGATGATAACCATATTTGCTGGACTCGATATTACATTGAAACATATGTGTGAATCATGGTCACCAAGGTGTACTCTTAGTGGTATGGTTTCCATGGTTATATTCCCCGATGCTAGAGGCCGTCCATCTACTACTTCAGCTACTACTGGTCTGTTCTTTCGAAGTACTGGGATTCCATGTTTCTTAACGAGTCCTTCATCAATGAAACATGAGGACGCTCCTGAATCTACCAGAGCTATGAGGGAAAGGGTCTTCTTAGACAGGATTAACTTGACAGGGGCAAGACATGTTTCTACGGGTGTGGATGGAATTATGAGACCCTTTTGTATATCATGGTCTGGCTGTATGGTCTCTTTTACAACTGGACTTCCTCGTTTCCCTGCTCTACAAGGGTGGCTGCGACTTTGGAGTTCGTTCTCTTGTTGGGACAATTAACTGCAATGTGGCCAGGGTTTCCACAATATAGACATAATTTGTTATCCCTCCTTCTTTGTTTCTCTTGTGGTGTTAGAGGCTGGAACCTAGTTACATCTATCTGCATAGGTTCGGGCATAGTGTCATCTCTAGGAGTAGGCTGGAAAGGTTTCCATTGGCGAGGTCTTCCTTCTACTTGTTTTTCTTGTTTCCTTTCAAAAAGGCGGTTATCACATTGAATGGCTTGGTTGATGTATTCATTCAATGTCTTCACCTCTGGCATCGTGAGTAGAAGGTCCTTCACATCATCCCTTAAGCCCCATCTAAATTGGCTTATGAAATAATCTTCATGCCAAGTGAGGTCACATATCAACTGCCTAAATTCTGATGCATAGGTAGAGGCAGGGCGGTTACCTTGACGTAGCTTTCGAAGTTTTGTTTCTGCCACTCGACTCGTGTCTGCATCTCCAAATGTGGCGACAAGCTCTCCAAGAAATGCCTCATAGTCATGAAGTACGGCCATATCCTTCTCCAAGATTGGGGTGAACCATGATAAAGCTTGACCATAGAGCAAGGTTCCAATAAAACCGACCTTGGATGCATCATCAGGGTATCTATCAGGCTGCATGCGAATGTACAATTTGACTTGTTGCAAGAATCCTCGAAACTTTGTGCGATCACCATTGAACTTTTCTGGCATGCAGATCTTCGGTTCCTTCATAAATGATGTACTGGGCCGTTGATTCACTTGAATACTCCCTTGATTCGCTTGAAGACTCCCGATTCGTTCTTGTAATTCTTGGAGGAGTGCACCTACATGCACCGGATGTCCCATCTCGACTTGTGTCTGTCGATGACTTAGGTCTTCGACTTGTTGTTGGAGACTCTGAAGTGATGCTACGATCTCTTCATAAGCGTTCTCCATGATGTCTGGTCTTGGATAGAAGATAGTCTTGCCAAAATGTCAGGGGAGCACTAGATTGTGCTCTCTGACTACAATAGACAAGATTTCGGAAATACACTTCTGATTACAAGATCACCCACGAAGGGGAAACGATACAAGAATATACGATCGATACAAGATGTCCCACAACCCGGGACTGATAGGTATGAATAACTCAACTAGAGATGATACAGGAGATCCCACAACCCGGGATCGTAAGTATGAGACAAGATGTCTCGATTACAAGAACTCCCTTCTGGGAGATGAACTGGATACACGGAAGAACTCGACAGGATCTCCTACTACTAGATTACAAGGGGACAAGATAGTATGTCCAAGAACTAGACTAGAACAAGGAACAAGACAAGAACTAGAACTGGAACTTGAAAGTACTTACTTGGAGGTCACGACTCCTTGAGCTCCCAAGACTGGCATTGGCAAGACTGATTATGAATGTGGCCAACCCCTCCTTATATAGGTTTTCAAGGGCGGTTCCCAAGGGCGGTTGCGACTTGATGATGTCATCATGATGTCATCGACTCGAAGCATGAGCTCTGGATATCCGAATCAGGCAAGTAGACATTGGTTTCTCCTAATTCTGAACCAATCATGAGATACAGGGTTCACATGGAATCTTAGGTTCAGGATGGTTTCCTTTGTCCATGACAAATTACGGGGAGCTTGTGTCTTTAGTAAAATTGATCTAAAATCATGATACTATCAGATTCATATGAGGCAAAGTGATATTTTTAAGACTTCATTTAGAACTCAAATAGGCCATTATGAATTTATGGTAATGCCCTTTGGACTTACTAATGCCCATGCTACATTTTCACGAATGATGAATAACGTTTTTCTTGATTTCCAAGCTTTTGTTCTTGTATTTTTTGACGATATACTTGTTTACAGTAAGAATGATAGTGAGCATAAGAAGCATCTTAAAACAATTTTTCATTTACTACAAGAGAACATACTCTACTCTAATAAGAGTTACTTCTTTCAATGTAAGCTAGAATATCTACGAAATATTATTCCAAGTGAAGGTGTGCATGTGGATCCAAAAAAGATTAATGTTATAGTAGAATGACATACACCAGAATCAGCCAATGATGTTCGTTCTTTTCTTAGCTTGGCTAGTTTTTATAGGAAATTTATTTGAAAGTTTTCTTATTTAGCATTGCCCCTTACCTTGTTATTGAAAAAGAAAATAAAATTTGCATGGTGACTTACTCAACAACATCCTTTGAGAAAATCAGGCATGCACTTTCACATGCACGTGTTTTACAATTACCTGATTTTTCACAACCCTTTCATGTTGTTACTGGTGCTAGCGGTTTAGGGATAGGTGTAGTTTTAATGCAAAATGATCATCCCATTGCATTTGAGAGTAGGAAGCTTAAGCCCTCAGAAAAGAATTATAGTACATATGATAAAGAATTGTTAGTAGTTGTGCATGCTTTGCGAATTTGGAAACACTATCTTATGGGCTGTGAGGTTTTAATCAAAACTAATCAATAGGTTATTCAGAATTTATTAAATCAACCCTTAGTCTTTGATAGCCATCTTAAATGGGCATCATTCATCAAAATTTCCGACCCATGATCCAATATCGGCTTGGTAAAGCTAATGTTGTTGTTGATGCTCTTAGCCGATTTCCTTCACATTCTGTTGTTCTGTATAATATTTTTGCTATACAAATACATTCTTTTCAAGAAATGGTTTCTACTTATGCATCTAAGTTTTATTGTTCACGTGCATGGCATGACTTCAACAATGGTGCATCTTTATATAATGCACATTATACATTTTATAATGGTTTTCTTTATTTTCAACAAAGATTATGCATGAGCCAAGCTTTTCAAGATATTTTCATCAAATAAATGCATGAACCATCTTACATGGGTCATAGAGGCATACAAAGCACCATTTTTGCCTTCAAACATTTCCTCTTTTGGGCACACATGGAAAAAGATATTGCACATTATGTTTCTCAATGCATTGTATGTCAGTGTGTGAAACCTCATCATGGTAAACCATCTGAATTATTAATGCCACTTCCCATTCCGAATGAGCCATGGGAACAAATTTCTATGGATTTTATCACAAGTCTTCCCATCACTTCATCAAATAATGATATGATTTGGACAATAGTTGATAGCTTTAGTAAATATGCATATTTTATTCCATGTAGGAAAACTTTGTCTACACCTCAAGCTACAAAATTATTCATTAAATGCATTTTCCCATATCATGGATTTCCTAAAGTAATGTTATCTGATCCTAATGTTAGATTTTGTAATCATTTTTTGGGTTTCGTTATTTCAAAATTTTTGTTCTAAAATAGATTTTAGCTCTGCATTTTATCTCGAAAGTAATGGACAAAGTGAAGCAAATAGTACTATTTGTGATTTATTGCATTGTTATTCATTAGATAGTCCCACTAATTGGGATGAAAAGTTTCCATTGCTTCAATTTGCTTACAATAACACCACACACACCACTACTGGACGTGCACCTTTTGAAATTGTTTATGGTAAAAATCTTCCCACTCCCATGTCACTCACCCAAAGCGACATATCGATGGCTGATTCTACTGCTCAAGATCACATTTCTATACTTCACGATAATCACGATCACATTAGGAAAATTCAAGAGCGATACACATGTAATATCAATACAAAATGAGTAGCCAAGGAATTCAAGAAGATGATCTTGTATGGTTGTGTATCATTAAAATAGGTCTCAAAAATATTTCTCAGTATCCTAAAATTAAACTTGCACCATGCTATTATGGATTGTTTCGCATTATAGAAAAAAATAATGATAGTTCATTTAGATTAGACATACTATATCATTGGAATATACATAACTCTTTTCATATTAGTTTACTTAAACCATTTAAAGGCACTTTACCACTCACTCCACTTCTTGATGACCCTCCTTTGATTGAAGAACAATTTGAAATCTTGGTTCCTCATAAAATAATTGATCCTGATGTCAATACTACACGTGCAAGTACTCAATACCATCGATATTTGGTTAAGTACAAAAATCACTCTATTGAAGAATGTCAATGGATACATAAAACACAATTAGCACCTCATTATGACCACTTAATTTCTGCATATCATACACCAACACATTAATGTAATTCCTCCATGAACATTTCCATGCATGTTTCTTTTAAAATGGAACATGCTTCTTTTCATTTAGTGATGAAACATGTGACTGGCCATCCATGTCTATTTTATTTTATCAAATGAGGTCACATGCTTTTTAAACTGATGGGCATGTTATACATTAATATGGAATATGTTGAAGAATGCATTGTTCGAGTGTTAATTTATTAATGTATTAATGTGTTTTGGTGTCTTTGATATAGCACTTGAAGGTTCATGAGGGCATGTAAGCATGAAGGGCGGACATCAATAATCCAACTTTAGGGCAGACACCAATAAATCCGATTTATAATTTAGTCTATAAATAAATCCACATAGAAGGTTCTATTGTTAGAAATACTTAGAAAAATAGTGGTTAGAATAAGGGCCAGTGTAGACAACAATTTTTTATATTAAAAGAAAGGCTTTCTACGAAAGTCACCAACTTTTAGTTTCACGCATGCTTTTCAAAGTAGCTCTCATGTAACCACTCTTTTCGACGTAATAAAAATTTCCTATAAATACATGCACTGTGTGGACTCTCGAAACAGAGTGCATGAGGGGAGATTGCACCCAATACTGTGTTCGATCTCTTCTCTTGGTGTCTCTATTTTTCTGTGTGTTTTCTGCATTTGCAACCTCTATGTGCATGTGAACAAGATCCTCATAACATAGAGCATATCAAATAGTAACATATGCACCTTCTAAATGATAAATAGACTCGAATGTCAGCTCGAGGAGCACATTAGAGCTGAATATCGCTTATGAAAATGTAGGAAAAAAGAATTTAGAGAGAGAAAACTATAATATATGGAAAGAGTTAACATCTACTTTATGGGGACACAAATATATGCATTAGTGTGTGGTATAGAGCTAATGAAATATGTATATGTTCCATCACTTCAAGGATAAACCAAGGAAGTTTATAGAAAGGGATAAGAAATTTATATATTTTTCTATGCCAACATCTAATAAATACCATGATAGGACATATACAAGACCTCGACACATCCAAGAGGGTTAGGAAAACCTTGGAGGGATTTTATTCCTCATGTGCCAGAGCAAGGAATATTAATTCAAGAAATAGATAAAGAAACTTAGAAAGGCACTAAACACTAATATTGATGAGTACATTTTGAAGGTTAAGGAGCTTGCATGTAGCCTCAGAATCATGTAGTACACATGTTGAATCATTCAAAAACTTCTGATGGTTTATGAGCTTATATGTGCTAGGCTCAATTGGGGGTCCAATCAAATATAATGACCTATTTGCTCACACTATTCATGGATTGAGAGAGCATTCAAGGTGATGATCATTCACACCATGTGCATATGCAACAAATTCCCTATTATTTTAGATCAATTTAGTCACATTGATGATGACAAAGGAGATGAAGCAAGAGTGTCATAATCAAAGGGAAGCCAAGCCCATGTCTTCTTTGCATGGATAGACAAAAGAAAAAGATGTGGATGGACATCCCAAGCTAGGGGGAGATGAAGGGCAAACTCAAGATCAAGGAACCAAAAAGGCTCCAAATAAAGCTACAGAAAAGAAAGGAATAGAGGAAAAGGAGAAAGATCAAAAGCTAGAGCTATCAAAAACACGATCATTATGAATAAGATTGTTGCACCAAAGTATGAGGCAATGAAGTAGGTAGAATCTATGAAGATAATTAGAACTAGTTCTTCAATAAGCATGGCAAATAAGAAATTTCTTATGATGTATGCTTCACATGATACATGGAGAATGGTACTCATAACCAAATGAGTTTGAATAAACATTTTTTCTTTGACTTAAACTCATGCACCACTAAACCACATTTTTGGTTTGTTTTCCATATTGATAATGCTCACAAAATGAAAAATTGGAGAGAGATAGCACATTCAAGTAGCAAGAATGAGAAATATTTTCCATTCTACTACATAATATATGGACCAAATGACCATGCGAAATACAATCCATAGGCTGTTTAGTAATAGCTAACAAGTGTTCTTTCTGTGAAACAAACAAATGACAAAGTGAGCCAAATTTTCTTTCTTTTTCAAATAACTATATCGCGCTTTGATATATGAAAGGATTGAGTGTAGAAGGCCACCTTATAACCAAGGTCATGAAGTTGACCAAGTGACATCAAACTGCGTGATAACTAAGGTACAGGGCGTACATGATGCATAGTAAATTTTGAACCATCAATGAACTCCACAATCACATCTCCAATATCCACACATCACATTTATAAGATTCTCGAGGTCTCACGATACATAGAGACATATTTGCATAATTAGAGAACCATTCTCTATGTGGTTCACATGGAAAGAAGCAACCAAATCTATAAGCCACATTTGGGAAAGAGAATCAGCCATAAGAGGCTTAGTTGCACAATACTATCAAGTGTCAACACATCAGCGTCATCAGAAATAGAATTCATTTCTTCAATTTTCATAGTGGGAGTTAAATGGTGTAGGTAACTATTTAACATGCCCACCATCATTTTGTCCTTTATCTTTAGCATTCTTTAATGGATAACAATCTTTCTTCATGTATCCTTTCTTATGAAAATAATGGCATTCCATATCCCTCTTCCTTGATTTACTTCTACTCTTATTCCGTTGACGTCATTTCCTTGTTCCTCCTCCTGCCACGTTGTTGATCCTCACCTTGGTAAGAATCACAAAAATTATATGCATCTCCACTCTGAGTTCCAAACATAGATTTTCTATGAATCTCCTTACTCAAGAGTTCTTGACATATGTCATCATAGAGAAGCTTACCACCAGCTTCACTATTGCTAGTAGTTGTGTAAAACATATCCCATGATGATGGCAAGGTGCATAACACAAATAATGCTTTCAATTCATTATGCATATCCATTTTCTAAGCCTCTAATTGGGAGAATATAACATCAAACTCATTTAGATGAGCAGCAACACTATATGTGTCCATGCAAAGGTCATATAACTTTCTCATCCGATATACTTTATTTGATGCTATGTCTTTTTCATATGTATTGCATAAATTCTTCCAAAGCTCCTCTGCACTTTCAGAGTCTAATACTGTAAAGTAACCATTATCTCCCATGTGCAAGTGAATCATAGGCCTGGCCATTTCATTTAACTTATCCCAATCATCTTCATCTATGTTAGCAAGCTTCTTTGAAAATTCCATTTTATTCACTTCCACACCTCCTTTGAATCAACACATATTTAATCTGATTCTTCCATAGAGCACAATTTGTGCCATCAAATTTTTGGATCTCAAAATGGCTCCTCGGAACACTATCAGTAGAATCTGATCCGCTAGATGTGCTTGAGACCTCTCATGCCATGAGGTTAGAGAGCTTAATAGAATGATAATGGAGCTAGAAGAGTCCAAACACCAACAAACTAGTGTACCAAGGAATAAATCGACGACTACATAGTTGACGAAACCAAAAATCTAGAAAAAATTTCAAAAGTTTTCTTTGAAAAATAAGCATATTACTAGTGTCAAAATATCATAAAACTGCAAGTACCCACATGTTTACTTGCATAGTGAATTACTAACTACACTACATATAACCAGTTACCGAATAGAAGCTCACTAGGCTTATCAAGAACCTATGAACACTATCATACATCTCCTATGGCGAGGTTGGGTAAGTCTTCCACATCCATCACTGAAGAGATCTCATCATCTGGGTGTCTCACAGTTAAGAAAACCTCACCATGAACCTCTTTATCAAAGGTAAAAGGCTTTTGGCAAAAAAGATAACCACTATATCAATGACCGCATGGATGTACATAAGGAGTATTCATAGAAGCATACATGGTGTGTATGTGCTAAATATATGAAGTAAAATGATACTAAAATGCTTAATGCACAGCCCAAAAAATAGCCAACAACACCTACAAGTGTTTGTCAACTCTAATGTTTAAGGCTAAAAAATTTACATAAATTTGCAACGGTTTCTCCCACCAAAATTGAAAAACTTTTGAGAAACCTATAGTTTTATGAGTGTGGCTAAGACCACAGCCCCAAAGGTTGATAGTTATTGTCCTAAAAGCACAAAGAACACTCTTCTTGATGTTCTCGTACCTATGTAAATAGAACTATGTGCGAAAGTACTCCAAAATGGCTCCAAAAAACACCTAGAGAATGCTTTAAAAACAGACTTTGAAAGAAAACAATGAAACTTCGAGGGACCAAAACATGTTCAAGGTAATGTTAACCTTAGTCTTTCCACTTCTTCAAGCACCACGAGTGTAGGTTAGTGGCAAGAGATTGCCACCATTAAGCGAGCTCTAGGACAATAGTATTGGGATGGGTGACCTCCCAAGAAGTACCGGGAACCTCTCTCTTCAATGATCATTGAGGTCCTCCCTCACACGCAGCCAACAATGCCAACAGTGACTTCGCTGATTCCGATGACAAGGTATGCCAAGGTTTATGCCTTGGTCAGGGCCTTAGTCATAAGCCTTAGAGAAAGCCTTGGGTGAGTGGATGGGTGCTCGCATGGCTTGCACAAAAGGAACAAATCTTTTGCATCGAAATGCTCTGATACTACTAAAGTATCTTATCAGAGATGCACCAAAATGTGCTCTCCTGCATGATAGCTCCAAGCGATATCCTCATAGTAGAAAACTAAGTTCCTAGTTCCGCACACAGTACTCTGCACAGAGTCTACACAATATGTAGAAAAACACATTACATAGGGAGCAGGAACAAAGACTTCTTAGGTCTTAGAAATTGAGTTGAACTAAGAGGCTATGAATAACTGGGCCACTATATGTTTTGATAAAGAACATATACAAAGAATTGTCGGGTGTCCATTTGACATTTCACAGAGACACTAACGGTAACAATACTCGAGTTATTACTATCATAGAAACACATGTCCGATAAAAGAAGATTATCTCTATTAATTTTGAATTTTCAATGATTGACATGGTTATGTTTATTTTAAGGAACAAGAAAAGTAACAAGTTTCTTTTAAATTTTCCTTTCCTTTTGTATAGATTTTCATTTCTTATAGGAAAGGAGTAAGCTGAGATAGTAAATCATTCTTATCGAAAACTACTCTTTGTTTTTGAAGCTCAAAGTAATAATCTTGATGCATTTCCATGAAAAATTTATTCCATGAGTTTAATCTTCCTTGAGTCAAATTAAACTTAACTGATTCAATTTCTAGTTGTATCTCATTGAATGACTAAAACCTTGTATACATGTATGTTTATAAAGATTTGATGTGTAGCTTGATGTGAACTTATTTTTTAATTCTTACTACCCCAAAATATAAGCTTCTTCTTGATCGATAATGATTCTATCTTCTTAGGCCAATGTACGATCTTAGAGATATCTTCACGTGAAGTTTGTCCACTTTCTCTTTCCATAGAAACATCCTTTTATTAGCTAACACAAAAACACCCAATGGGCTACAAACTAGACCAAGAACCAAGAAATGAATACAAGGGGACAAATCACAGCACACATCCACACAACATGGTGAAATACCTAAATCATAGTTGAGGGAATTGGTAGGGGGAGAGAAGCCATGCAAACAACGAGTAGATCTAGTACACAATATTGCCCTGAATGGTAAAGAAGGGGCCTTTATTGCAAAGCTAAAGATTGGCCTACTAACATTGAGTCATGCGATCTAAATAACCTTGAGAATACTCAAGATACCCTCATAGAGTGTGGAGGAGCTCCAACTAGAAGTCCCAAAGAGTCTACACCAAAGAGATCATACATTGCTCGAACGTGCACTAACACCAAGCCCTCCTTATATACCTGATGTAAAGGCTGATAATAAGCTCTTAGTATGCATAAATAGCAACATGACCAAGTCAAAAGCTAAGATTCTAAGTAGAGTCAATTTGCGGATCTTGAATTGATAAAATAGTACTACCAATCCCATGATTGTAGTTGAAGGCCAGATGAATTACTCACCCCAAACCAAGAAAGCCCCAAAAAATGGTCTCATTTCCCAACCACAAAGTCATTAGTCTCAAGATGTCCCACCAAATTTGCTAGCCAAAGAGGCATTCCCAGAGACACTACTCATAAGACTTCATGTGATAATAAATAACAACTCCAATCTAGAGGCCAAAACCCATAATGTAGCTAAGTTCTGAAAAACATTGCTTTCTTGTGGGAAGCCAACCAGTAAAATAGGACAACCCAATGAGACTCTTGAGCACCCTATATCCATTTCCAAAAGGAGAGAAGCTCTTTAAAGAGCTCATTCTAATGCCATGCCTCAACTATAGCAAGACAAGTAGGGTGATGCAAACGGATGATCCTCCACTGCAACCATGCAAAATAGTAAACAATAGGAGTAGTGTTGCTTCTAAATGAGCAATTGGGATTGCACCACTAGCACTTCCATAGGTATCAAAGGAGGCAAGTTAGTGGCTCGGAGTCCTTGACCAAAAGATGCCAGCGATGGTGAGTCGAAATCTCCATGACATTGACATCAATATGTGAGTCACAACGACGAGTGCCAACCACTCAAATTTGGTGAAAAGTTTAATCAATGATGATAAAAAAATCCTCTAGTGTACTGACCATCCAGCCCTCCATGTGAATCACAAAGAAGAGGGCCCCATCATGAAGAAATCTTCAAACTACAATGAAGACCTTAGTCTAAGTGAATGCACCCATCCAAGCTGCATAAGGTGAGGGAAAACCAATCTCTTGAGAAAGTAAAATCAATATGTCTGAGCATCTAAGGCACAACGAACAAACTCTCCTAGAGAAACATAAGGTTGAGAGCTAATAATAGAACATCCAACTACATGAATGAGAGGGTTCTAGGGAGTGCGCTGATCGAGGAGCTCCTTAGTGTATGATAGAGAAAGCTAGATAAGATGAGCCCACAACTACTCCCAAAAAATCACAATAGTGCAAGAAAAAGCATCCTCACTCCACCTTAAAAACCTCGTATGCCTCATCTCAACAAATATCCATTTGATCTTAGGCCGCCAAGGCTCTCTAGTAGGAGCTAAAGGAGGCCTAATCTTTGGTAGAGAAAATCATTTTCACATGTTAGGGATAAGAAGCAAGCCATGAACAACAAACTTGCCTAGGAAGTCTCTCCTATAGCAGATTGGAACCATAATGCCAAGACCACCAGGCTTTGTAGGAAGAGTGATTAGCTACCAAGAAACCCTAGCCCCAATGGATTTGCAATCTCGCTCAGACCATTGAAATTTCCTTATTGGCTATTAAATCTTGCGAATAGACGAGCTTCAAAAGATCGAATAGGAGGTGACATAACACATTGTAGCGAGACGAACCTAGATAGCCACCATACTGATTTGAGCCAGGCATAAGGGACCATTGTTCGAGTGCAATAAATTTTCCTCATTCTAAGGAGGGAAGCACAAATCTCCTTCTATTTCTATAGCTCAAGACTTATACGGCACCCAACGTACTGAATCATAGTGGGAGCACGTATCTAGTGAATTTAAGTGCAAAGCCACCATCTAGGGAGATAATCCAAGCCGATCGGAAAACCATAAGACGTGCTAATTTATCTTGGCACCAGAGGCATCACAAAATCAATCCAAAGCATACTCAAACGTGGTAGTATTCGCATCATGGCCTTGCAAGTAGATGATAGATTTATCAACAAGCTCAACATACAACTAAAACTTCTCTCTAATAGGAATCATGATACCATGAGCCCACTATCCTCAATAGACAAAAAATTAACTCATGACCTAAGCAAAGACTAGCAGACAAGTAGGAGAGTGTAAAAACTGTTTAATCTCCTCCCCTTGCTCCCAACTAAAAGAACCTAACTATGAACGAAATGCTAGAGGCAAGCACCACCCCTGATCCAGCTAGTGGGGAAGCCAATGCAAAGTGTAATGTCCTTCAAAAAATCCCAATCTAAGGGATCATATGAGTTCTCAAATTCCAACAAGAAAACTACAAGATGTGCATCATGCATTTCCACAAGGGAGAAAACCTCCTTGAAAGTAAAGATATTCTCAAGCATACTAGGACCCTTGAGAAACCAAGTTTGTGTCATGTGAATCAAATTCTGAAGGAGTAGATATAATCTCAAACTCTAAGTCTTTCCAAGAAATTTTGTAGGTATAACTGAGAAGCATAATTGGAGACGAATGCCTCATATCATTCAAGTTCTCCCCTTCCTTTATGATCATAAATATCAGATTCCCCCATGCCAAGGACCCCTTCATCACCAAGGAACCCCCAGTAGCTGAGCAATAAACTAGGCAAGACATCATCCACTAGAGCATATGTCCCTAGGCATGTCACACAATGCATCAACAACTATATTGTCAAAAAATGGGGAAAGAAGAAACACATGCATCTCATCGTTCATATAGCACCACACATGCTGAACAATCTAGCTTACGTTCGCCTACTAAGTCTCTGAGGTAGTCTTCACAAAAAGCAAGGTTTCATAAAACTAACTAAAAATATCTCTCATGTCTCAAGGATTTTTCACCATAAATCCATCCATCAAAGAGAGTTGTATGATCTAACCACATGCATGCCACACCTAATCATAGAGGAAAAATCTTATCAGAAACACGATCACCACTATGAGTCTAGTGAGAAGCTTGCCAATAAGGGAAGAAGTTACATTGCATGTCCTTAAGCTCAAGCTACTTTTATTCTGCCTAAGAAAATTGCATGTAGGGAGCCGATGCCGCTCCTATGGAGAACATTGTCTAGTATCACTTCTGGTCCTTAAAGGGAACACCTTCATTGGGTGACCAATGTTGCAACAAGGAAAACACTAATTTGGAAGCCCAAGTACTCAGACCTTTCAGACATGGAATCACGCGAAAGAATCAAAAGGTCAGTCTCTCACAAAACTATATAGTGTCACAAATGAGAATCCTTAATGATAGAAGGCACGTATCCTTGGCCACAACAGAGGCCACAGACTATGGGACCTCCAAGAACTTGACACGAGATCTTGAAATCTAAGGTAACTAATAAAGATGCTCGCCACAAAGGGCATGAAGGAAGGTCCTCACATGAAAACCACGTGCTTCCATAGGAATGAAACCTAATGATGGAGGTGAGGATGGATCGAAGCCATGTACATATGTATGCTCATCCTTCAAGCGAGAAGGAAGTAGAACATATCAAGGGCTTGGGATAAATACTACATCGTTGGGCTAAGGATATCAATGAAATTTTGATCCCCTTCATGAGCGAGGCATTTGAATTTTATTTTATTGTTCTGGAATCCAAAGAAACTATGATGCTTGAAGAGGTCGTTCTCTTGAAGTTTCTAATTATTCTATAATAAAGGTGAAAAGAGAACGGGATAGCACATTTATTACCTGAGTACAAAAACTTATCTGCAAATATCTCTTTCCAAATTTACCAAATGGCTTCTCTTCTAATCATGCTCAATAGGGGAGAGGAGTAACCAATGACCTTCCGCCATAAAGCTTTTTTCTAGCCGACCGGTCTAACTCCACAATGCCCAAACATTTGTGGCCTAAATGTAGAGTATCCATAATGTGTATGGAAGTTCAAAGCTTTGACAAGAATATATATATATATATATATATATATATATATATATATATATATATATATATATATATATATATATATATATATATATATATATATATATATATATATAATAGAGAGATTCGCATTAGTCCTATAAATGAAATAGATAAAGCGTTTGACAATAAAACAATATAGAAAAATTCAAATGGTCATCATTCTCATTTGAGAATGAATAAGTGTACAAACTCAAGCACATGCCCTCTGCTCCTCCTCCCCTTACATTTGGTCTTCATCTTCTCTGTTCTCTTCCCTCCATCGATCCTGCCCCCATCCTTCCTTCCAACAAGCTAGTGCCCCCCCCCCTCGCTCTTTTGTTCCTACCCCTCACAATCTTCTTACATTGCTACCCCCCCCCCAACCCTACTTCTCTCCCCCTATTCCTATTTCATCCACTAATGCAGTCCCACCTTCCATTTGGCTCCCTTCCCTCTATGGGTTTTCCCCACTCCCCACCAAACCCCTTCAGGTGGCATGGCCCCACCTTTCTATTTCTAAGGGAACAAGTCTCCCACCCCTTCTTAATGAATCAACACTCCAGCCCCCACCCTTGCTTTCCTTCCCTTGTCTCCTCTCCTCTTGATCCCTCCTCCTTCCCCCATCACTTTGCGTTCAGCTCTCCCCCCACCTCTTGAAGGTCATGATTTTTTGTCACCCTTCTCTATTTGTGAGAAGTTACATGGCTGAGGTAACCCTACACTTTCTTTCATTCGCTCTCTTGCCTTCTCTTTGCACGCATCATACAAGAATGATCTTGGAGTACGGACTCAAATTAAGCCCCTCGATCGCCCCCATTGGACTCTCTATTATTGGTGAGGTTAGAGCAAGCTTAGCCTTAGAAGTTGAGTGCCTCTAGGCTCCCTTAGTTATCTACAAGGTCATTCTCTAGAGAGCAGCTTGTTTGCCTTGCCAAAGAGATCCATTCATTAAGAAGGATTTTTAAGAGAATGAAAAAGTTCAACCATAGTTTGATAGTTAAATTAATATAATGTTCAGTCTATTACTAAATATTCTCCTATAAAAAACAAAAGCATATGAGAGATTAACTAGATAATGTGTCTTTATTAACAACAAGAGTATAAGTAAGTATTAGCTTGTAAAAAGACAAAATCACATTCCTTCTTAGATTACTCAATTAAGAACTGAATTTCTTCTTTTGAAAAACCAAAAACCTAACAACCAAGGGGGATTAAATAAATTAATTCAATATAGGTTGAATCGAATAGGTTGGTAGAACAAAATTATGAATACGTTATTTCTCAAGCCATCTATTATTATGGTTTTAAAAAATTTATACTTACTAATATGTAATTTTCATTTCTACCAAATACCGTAAATAATCTCAAAACCCAAATTTTTTGACCTACAATACTTAGGGGATCATCAATTTTTAAGATCAATTTTTTGAATCTAGCAAAAATTATTTTTAGTGATATTTCTAAAGTTCTTCTAAAAACATGAAGTGATTCATATTGATTCATTGTACTATGTTCCACAAAAATAGAAAAAAAAAACCAAACTTGGAGACTCTTTATTAGTTCAAGATTTAAATAAAATTTCACTTTCAACAATGTTTTACATAAGGAATCGCATTAAGTATACTTATAGTAAATAATCAACTTATTCTCCCATTCACATTGTCGAAAAGTTTTTCACCTTCCAGTTGACATCCAGAAAACTTAAAACATGTTTATTGGTTAACTCTTAACCCTCTATTACACTATTGATTAAATCTTTTGCTTGAAACTTATCTCTTTGTAAGTGTTTGCAGGTACAAATTGATGGAGAAAACATATGTTCATATTAGGGTTTACCCTAAACCTGCTCATTTAATGTGTATGTGAGTCATTTAAACATTCAAGCATGGGTATAACACTCTAGGTTTACATTTAATTATGTGTATTTAAGTTAAGAACATTAATTCTTGGTTCATGTTAGGGTTAAAGCTAGGTTTCCAAAGGATTTCCAATGGATTCTTGTAAGTTTCAAGTAGGTTTTTAAGGATTGTTAGTGTGTTTTAAATTGATTTAATAAAAATTATAGTATGATTTAATTGATTATTTTAATCATATGTGTGAATATAAATACTAAGGTATTTAATTAATTAAAATCTTAAACTAAGCTTAGTTTAAATGAATTATTTAATTAAGAAAGATAGGGTAATTAAAATTAAAATGATAAATTAAATGGATAATTAACTGGTGGTGTGTGTGAGTATGAATTTAAAGATTGGTTCATAAAAGATGTGGAATTAAAGTGTGTAAAGAGTGGATCATAAAAGATATGCACTTAAAGTGAATAAAGTTGGTTAAAAGAAAGGAATGGTGTGAGTTGTTGAAGATGAAAAGAAAGGAGAAAGTGAGTTGTGTGATTAAAGCTAAATGAAAAGTATGGTAAAAATAAATGGGCAAAAGTGTGGATGAGAAATTAAAGGAAGTTCAAAAAGAGTGGTAAGAATTTGACTTCTATGATTATATATATGTGTGCTATGGTCCAGTTCTTTCTAATGTTTCTTTGCAGGTATTTGCCTTCTTGCTCCCTTCATCTTATTTTTTTCCTTCCACTATAATTAGTGAGAGTGAAATGGGAGGGGTTGTTTTTTCTTCATCTTTCTCTCCTCTCTGTGAGTTCTAACGTTACATATGCAGTTAGGAGATGAGAGAGAGTGGAGGAATTTAGAGAGCTAGAGTTTGTAGAGAGGAATGGTGTGCACAGATTTGGCTTATCATAGAGAGAGAGAAAAAAAAAAGGAGACCTCCTTTTTCCCCCTCCTCCTAGCGGTTTTGATAGTTATCTTCTTCTGAGGAGCAAAAAAGAGAGTGAGAGGGAGTTTTTAGCTCACCTCCCGAGTTCCTAGGGCTTCCGTGATTTGTCAAGATGAATTTTGAGAGAGATAGGTAGCTGCGCACACTCACGCAGAGAGAGAATGCCTAGTAGTTATGTATGCTTGTGCAGAAGTAGGAGAGAGAGTGAGATTGTAGTGAGAGGGTTTTCAAAATTAAAATGTTTTTTTTGTCACCTCCCTCTTGGCGAAGGTCTCGTAGTTCTAGAAGCAGATACTGTCAGCCATAGCTCGAGATTGTTTTTGTCCTTTCCTCCTGACGTAACGTTTTTGACGACTGCACATGCATTCAAAGTTATCGAGAGAGGTAGCCTGAGTGGGAGCACAGGAAGACTCTCTGAAAGCTAGACGAGAGTGCCTATACTCCATCTCACTCAGGAGCCGATCGGAATCAAGGATTTCCTCTGTTTATTTTTTCCATTTTTTTCTTCTGTGTTTCCCTCTTGTATCTTGTTCGTAAGAAGAGAGAAAGAGAGTTAGAATGAGAGAGAGAGAGAGAGAGAGATTGAGAGAGTAAGATCCTAACCGCTTTTGATAGAGAAACGCATAGCGATATTCCTATGTAGCTAATGAGTATTACATGCATTAGCAATCGTAAGCTTTTGATTGGGCATAAACATAAGTGCATATGATTATATGTGAGCATAAAAATTCATGGTTAGTGTGTGTGTTTTCACCTTAGTGTTAATGCGTATTTGCATGTGTAAACTTTGTGCTAGCATGTGCATATAAGTGAGTATATATATGTGATAGAAAGAGTATATTAGCATGAGTGTGAATGTAATGCATGAGCATAAATGAATGTGCGTAGATGTATGTATACATAAGTGCATGAATGAATGTCAGTATGCATGTATGCATGATCTTAGCATAGTATATGTGAATATATGTATGCATGGATGTAAGTAGTATATGTATATATATATATATATATATATATATATATATATATATATATATATGTTATCAAATGGATACATGTTATTGGAAGCTTGAGCATATGCATGTGTATTAATGCATATACGTATAATGCAAGTATACATGTTAGGTGCATATGAAGAATGATGATCATGTATGATAGAACTAGCATGAATGCATGTATGTTAGCATATGCATATAAGTGAGTATATATATGTGATAGAAAGAGTATTAGGATGAGTTTATGCATAATAAATTACCGTATGCTAATGATAGTTAATGTGAGATATGTTAACATGAGTTTCAACTTATATTAAGCAAGCATATGAAATTATATAAGCATGTATATGAGTATCCAGGAACATTAGAATACATGAGCATATATATACATATTAGCATGCATAAGCATAAGTTAAAGCATAAACTTAATATGTATAAACCTAGTATTAACATGTGCATTAAAGTATATGTTAGCATAAATTTATAGGCATATGTAACATATGTATGAATATCTTTTAGCATGCATATTTGAATGTAAATGATTTACTGAGGTATACTTATATTTGCTAATGTTTCTTTGCAGACATTAAAAGAAGAAGTGTGCGAAGAGTATTGCGAAAGAGTGAAGAATTCACAATCCATAGATCCATCAATCTTATAACAAACCATTGAAGAATATCTTTGATCAAGCTATTTTTATATAGGAATCACTAGAAAAAAATATTATCATTTTAGATAGATTTTATTATTTACAAAGATTTAGTTGTAGCATTGCAAACACCTATTCTTGTTATTATCATTTATTCAATTACTATTTCCATTTATCTTCATTGTCGATGTCTATAGAGCATTTAGTTGAATCTAAAAGTAATACAATTGTAGAAGTTGAAGTAGAAATCATTAAGGATAAAATTACGCAAGAATCTTTAATCTCTGAATCTTATGATCATTGTCTTACTAGGTTTTTAGCGTTATTTTCCATTGCATCTCCCAAACCTCAAGATAGTGTAGATTCATTTCCACCACCTCTAATTAGAAAACATATTGAAAACCAAGAAGAAGAAGTTATTAAAGAAAACATAACTGAGGAATCCTGAATTTTACCTTCATCTCAAGAAGCTATTGATAGGTATAGGGCACCTCAACCATACGGTCCTTAGAAGTATAGAGTGATAAGCTTACCTATTAGATATTTCTTACATTTGTCATATTTTTATATATTCAGAATTTCATTTACCCTAGTCATAAAGAAAAATATACCTAATTCACCTGAGATTGTCTCAATCACCTTGCGTGTGCCGAAGGATTTAGCGGTTGAATTGATCCAACTGACGTGTGTCCGCAACTTCCCAACATTTGGTGAACCTGACATGAAGGTTGGGCGTGACACCTCAGGTATAAAGGTATAGTTTTATTTTTGTTTTGCATATGCATATAGCAAATTTGGCGATTGAAGCAGAAGCGTGGACATCCCTGGTAGCTGAAGCTAACTCTTAAACCTTGTATCTCCTGGCTGTTGAGGGCTGGTCATTATGACCTGAGCGCCTCCACGGAGAATTACAAGTAGAAGGATCCTCGTCACGCTACCTTTGTCCCTCAACTTTTGTAAAAGCAACGATTGCACATGCATAATTAGAATTGATGTATTAGATTAATTTGATCAACCTTAATGTAAAGACTTTGCACAAAGCACAAACACAAAGAGCCTCTTCATCGAGTTTAAGCAGGTATATTTTCTTTACTTCTGTTTGCAAAGTATCTTTTACCATGGCGTCTCAATAGGAACAAGAAATAGACGTTCTATTACATGAACTACATACTTATATTTCATTTCTATTAGTAAAGTTAGATTTATATAATATGGCTAACCATTTTGAAGAGCAACGTATTTGGAAAATAATAGATTCAATCAAAATGGATAGGGGGAATTTAATGGGACAAATGCAACTACATACCTTAGATATTATGAACAATTGGCTGAACAATATGGGTTACCTGAAGACAATAAAAAGACACATTTATACATATCTCTCATGGTTTTACTAGAGAAAGAATCCAATTGAGAGTAGTTCAACCAAAGATGACTTGGGAAAATTTTAAAACTCAGCTTCTTACTGAATTTTCACATGAAGATTACATTAAGAATAATAGAGCTACATTCATGAGATGGGTAGGAACCACAAAACTAGATCAACCTATAACTCAGGGGTTAACTGAGTTTGATGTGAAAATTAACCAAATGCCTCAAACAGAACGAACACCTCTAGAACCAGATAAACTACGAAGTTTTCTAAGTATGTTAGACCCTTCTGTTAGACGTGAGCTACAACCAATGCTTGAGGACGGAGCGACTACGAGTGGGTTAACTCGAACTTGGGAAAATGGTCAAGCAGTTGTCCATAGCTTAGCTCAAAGAGAGGAGTGCAATCAAATGCAAACCCCTCGAATAAATGAAAGAGATGCACTAGGAAAGTTAGAAAATGATCACACTTCTCATAATCCTAGTAAGGATGAATCAGAAATTACAATGTTAAAAACAATAGCAGAATCAATTGCCAAACATATGGAGAATTTGGCAACTGAAATGGCAACTATAAAAAGTATGCAAGAGATTAGACTGATAGATCAAGAGAAATCAAGAGAGCTAGAGAAAAATCCTAGGATTCAAATGCCAACTAGGAGAACGTTTAACCGAGCCCACAGATGTCTCTGGTGTGATGATGGAGAACACCCACACTGAACATGTAACCTATTTAAAGAGGCCAAGGATAGGAATTGGATCAGGGAGGTTGATCGAAAGATCTATGACTATGTAACAAAAAGGCCTTTGGCATCAAATTATGGGAAAGGGGGTATGAAAACCTTCTTTGAAGCCTCCATAAGTCAAAATACATATGCTTGTATGCTTGAAAGTGATGACTCTAATTATGACTTTTGGAATCAAGTTTATGAGACTGCTAGTAGGGGGAAGTTATCAGTTGAGAACTTATATGCTACGAGCTCAGATATCAGCGCAAAGACATGTTGGAATGAGCGAGTACATATGTTCTCAGTTTATGCTCATGAAATTAATGTAGATGAGAAAAGAAAACGTGATGAAGAGGGGCAATCTAAACGAAAACTAGGGCTAGAAAAGAGGGTGAAACTACTGATTCAATTAATGAACACCTAGAACGGAGCATAGTCAAGATATAAAACAACAGGAACAAGATAAGAAACCTCAAAATAAGGGGAAAGTAAAGAAAGTGGTAGAAAATTTAGAGAAGAAAATAGAAAATGAAGATAGAAGTCACGATAAACCTAACGAATTTCAATCCATACGTGAAGAAGGTAGTAAGGAAGAAAAATAAAAAAAGAAACCGCCTACTTTCCAATTGATCTCTTAAATAGAGAAACAAATAGACATTCGGAAGGTTATGGATGAAAAAATTATGAAAGCAGAGGTAATCATGACATTAGAAGAATGGTTAGCATTTTCACAAACTGATGTGAAAGAAGATTTTATGATTATCATCAAAAGACGAAGAGAACCTATAGAATATAAATCACAGGATATAGAAATGGAAGAAAGGAAAGAACAGGATGAAATGAAGGTTAGTATTGTAAAAATTAATGAATCTGAGTATCGTGAATTTTTTGAACATAGAAATTATTTGGGCCCCGTAATTGGACATTTGGAGAAAGGAAATGGTGACCCAAATAGTCATTATACTCAGAAAGATTGGGCTAGGGGTACCACTGAAACTATGGTTAAGATAGGAAATAATCATAAACCGCAAATAGCCTTAATAGATTCAGGATCAGAAATCAATGTAGTCTCGAGGGAGTTGAATAATGAAGGAAAATAGCCTATCGATAGAGACCATGGGTGGAAAATGAAAGCGGCCAATAATGCTTCTGGATATTTACTAGGAGCTTGTGCAAATGTTCCTATTACTATTGGAGATGTTAGAGAGGAACGTAATTTCTTTGTTCATGATGATTGCTCCTACCCAATTATTTTGGGGCAGCCATTCATTTGTGAACAAATAATGGAGACCAAAGTCTTGGACGATGGAAATGCTTTCGCAAGAATTAGTTCTCGTGATGGCCTTACATCCATCCAATTCATGACGCTTTGTGTTAATCATCCTCGAAAGCGTAGGTCTTTAAGAAAAATGCCTTTAAGACACTTAGATCAGGATTTCGAGTAAATGCCACTGTTGAGTGAGATGAGAGTGGACTTTGGTTCGAAATCTCGCAAAATCTTGTACAGAATTTAGATAAGATGACTGTTTATTTTCCGTTTGCTACTTTAAATATTTTGCATTTTAAACAAATTCCTAGAAAACTTTGAAAAAAATATGAAAAACATTTAAAAACAAAGGACATCTGTTAATGGATGAAAGTATTGAATATGTTATTGAAACTACACATTGCTTCTCAACATTAGAAGAACTAGAAATTTGTTATCAAAATAAGTCTAATTCCCATATTCTCATCTCTTCACTTGATGTGTATGCATTAAATCAATAATATGCTTCTAATATTGATCATGAATATGATGCCTTAGTGGAGACGAAATATAAAACTATTAGTAAGAAGGTTAAACCTGTAGCACAACCACTACCTAAATTTAGTAATGATATTATAAAGAATGTAATTCATGAGCTTATCCTTAGAGATCCGACAAAAATTGGCCATGTGTTTACTAAAGAATCCTTAAAACAAATTAAGTTAGATGCTAGTGGTTTCCTTCTTCCAACAGAAAATGAGTATTTTCTGAAAATTATTGAGCAACATGAAAGAGCATTTTCTCTTGAGCCTTCAGAGATAGGATGTGCAGATTCTAGGATAGTTTCACTGATGATTATTTTTACTATTCCCCATATTCCTTGGAATTTGTACCCTATTCCGGTACCTAAAGCTCATCTTCCAGTGCTGATTAGATTACTTAAAGAAAAAATTTGTATGCATATTTTAGAATCCTCTTCAGCTCCTTATTCAAACCGTTGGTTTACTGTGCCCAAGAAGAATGAAAAACTTCGGTTTATCCAAGATCTTCAGGGTGATCTCTACTCTGGGTATGATCAATTTCAATTGGCACTAGAGAGTAGAGACATTACTACTATGAAAACACCTTTGGGATTAGTTAGGATGTGTACGTTACCTCAAGGTGCAACCAATTCAGTAGCACACATGATGAGTGCAATGAATTTGGTTTTCCACGATTTCATTCCACACATTACTATGCCCTTTATAGATAACATTCCCATTAAGGGTTTCTTGGAAGAAGAAAAAGATAGCACTCTAGATGATGATGGTTGTGATAGATTTGTTAAAGCTCATATCCTTGATTGCCAAAAGATCTTTCAGCGATTTATTCAAGTTGGCTTAACATTATCCATAGAGAAATCTATTTTTGGTGTTAATGAGGTCCTTATTGTAGGTCATCTTTGTGGCCATTATGGACGGAAGCCATACCCTCAGAAAATTGATGCCATTAGTAAGATTTCGGAGATATGTCAAAATGTGATTGAGGTTCGTAGATTCTTAAAAGCGTGTATCTTCTATGTTATATGGATACCACATTTTGCACATGTAGCTGATTGTCTTTATACATTATTAAGGAAGAAACGAAAATTTTTATGGAGTGAAAAACATGCTCAAGCAATGTGTAGATTAAAGAAGTTATAGCAAGAAGCTCCAATCCTTAAGCGAGTAGATTATTCGGACAATAAGCCTATTATTTTGACTATTGATACTAGCCCTATTGGGATAGGCTGGGTCATAAGTTAGGACGATGAAGAGAGTAGAAGATATGCTATTAGATTTGGGGCTAAAATATTGCATAACACTCAAAGACATTACCCACAAATTAAAAGAGAAGCTTGGGGTTTAGTCATAGCACTAAAGTCTGATAAAGAATATTTTATAGGAGCGAATGTAACTATTGAGACAAATTGTTTACCGCTAATAGGAATGATCACAAATTGTTCTTCACCGGATATTGCCATGCTTCGCTGGATTTCTTATATTAAATTTATAACTCCAGTTTTAATTCATATTTCAGAAAGATCTAACTCTGTTGTTGATATGCTTTCTAGAGCTAGGTACAATGAGAATGATGAAGCCAACTTAGATACTAATACGATTAATTATAATTCTCAAGTATATGTATATGAAAAATTTAATATTGATGAATATGAAGGAGAGTGGCTAGATATTGGGAGGTATCTTATTACTTTAATTAGATCACCTTCATGGTCTTCAATATAGATTTAGAAATATTAGACAAAAAGCTTTTAGTTTTTTCTTAAAAGAAGGGTTAATTTGGAGACATGCGAGGGGAAAGATTAAAATGCCACAAAGGGTACCAGGATCTAGGCACCTTCAAGTGCAAGTCATGAAGAGCATGCATGATACTTTATGGGCTGGGCATAAAGGATTTGTAGCAACTTATGAAAAAATTAGAGAGGGCTATTGGTGGCCAAGTATTTACGTTAATGTAAAGAATTATGTGAATTCTTACGATGTATGTCAAGTTTATTCATCAGTTAAACATAGGGATCCAGTGCACCCTACATATCCACCATGTATACACTATAAGTGGGTAGCTCACTTAGTGACCATGCCCAAAGGTATAGATAGGATGAGATACATAGTTCTTGCAAGAGAAGATCTTACTAACCATGTTGAAGGCCGAGCTCTAAGATCTAAAACCACTTTCAATGTATGTAAATTTCTTCTTGAATATGTGATTTCAAGATTTGGGTATATTGAAAAGGTAGTAGCTGATAGGGGTGAATTAGATGCGCAAGAGGCTAGAGAATTCTTTGCTAGGCATGGAATTTGTTTAGCTCTTACGACTGCATATAACCCTGAGGCTAACGGAAAGATAGAAAGAGGGCATTCTCCTATTATTAAGGCAATTTCTAAAGCTTGCAAAGTAGAACTTAAGATTTGGCCAAAAGTTTTGCCATTTACATTGTGGGCTGACAGAATGACCTACACTAGAACAACAAGATTTATGCCGGCAGAGCTAATGTACTACCAAAAGCCAAATTTTCAAGTGCATACACAAATTCTTACTTGGGCTACTCCTCGTTGGGAAGATAATCTATCTATTGAAGATTTATTAGCTCTAAGAATTCAGCAACTTGAGTAAAGGAATGAAAGATTAGATGAAGATGTAGCTAAATTAAAAGATTCTCGACTTAAAAATAAAAAATATTTTGATAAATCACATAGGTTAAGGCCAAATCCAATACAAATTAATGATTGGGTTTTAATTTATGATAGTACATTTGATTCACAGTATGAGCCTCGTAGGAAATTAAAAAATCATTGGTTTGGACCTTATGTGGTGGTCAAAGTTTATGAAAATGGAACGTATGCTTTACGAGAGTTGGATGGTTCTCCTCTTGAGAATTTAATTGTAAGTAAAAGAGTTAAATTATTCAAACAAAGAAATGAGGAAATTTATGACTTATTATATGATGAAGAAAATGATGAATGAATTTTTAATTAATAGAAATGATGTATAAATTTTCTTTTAAATATGTTTTTTCTTTTACATATATGAAGAAACAAGTTTATTTATGAAAACTAATTTTACTTTTGAGTCTATATGTTGTTGATTGTTAGCAGGAGTTGAAGATGCTTTTTGAACAAATAAACTAAAGAATGTTTTATGATGAAGATGAAGACAAAGAATAACCAGGTGACTTAATTCTAATTATTCGTATTATTTATTGTTTTCTCTTTATGCATTTCATAAATAGGATTTTATTTGTTTCTGATATAAAGAGGGAATTTATTAAAATTACATAAATAATGAACGAGAAATTAAAGTACAAAAATATATATAGGTGAAATTCAGATTTAGAGAACTTATAATGCATTGTGAAGATAGGAGAGTGGGAAACTTAAATTGCGACCCCTAGTAAAAGAAAAAACTACTTTATACTAGTAGAAATTTTTATTTTTAGAAACCGTTTAGCGAATGAGATCTTAATTCTAGCTATAGCAAATTTCTAGATCCTCTGCTCTGATTAGGGGTTGAGCCTTTCGCCTTAAACAGAAAAAGTTGCGAAGAAAAATTAAAAAAGAGAGAAAAATGAGAACATCAAGCAATATATTAATGGCTACTGCAAGATGGGAAAAAGGAAAAAAAAAAAAGAAAAGAAAAATAAAAAAGAAATAAAAATATGATTCAGTCGTGGTCTCGAAACCACTTCTGAAATATTATGCAGGCTATATGAGGCGGAGGTTTGTTGTAGAAGAGTTAGTTTGATGCATCTTATAGCAGACGTCTAAGAAATAAAAGAAAACATACTTGTATAAATTGAAGGAGGTTTGCTGCAAAAGAGTTAGTTTGATGCATCTTATAGCAGACGTCTAAGAAATAAAAGAAAACATACTTGTATAAATTAAATTTTACCTAAGAACAGGGTTAATGGAATGATAAGTACCTCGATTATCTAAATAGCCTTTTTAGGATTTTCTAAATTTATATTTTTGACTATATGCATTGACTCAAACGATTTCTAATTCATATTTATGTAATTTTAGAATTTTTTCTCATTATCAGAAACATAACTAGAAATTAGAAGCATTTTTTTATAATATTATTTATAATTAAATTATAGATTTTATCAAAGAATTTGATACTGCTTTGCATTGAACTACAGATTGGCCCATCGGGATGATGCGCAGGTTTGGTGGAGGCGAATGTCGAAAAGTTTTTCACCTTCCAGTTGACATCCAGAAAAATTAAAACATGTTTTTTGGTTAACTCTAAACCCTCTATTACACTATTGATTAAATGTTTTGCTTGGAACTTATCTCTTTGTAAGTGTTTGTAGGTACAAATTGGTGGAGAAAACATATGTTCATATTAGTGTTTACCCTAAACATGCTCATTTAATGTGTGTTTGATTGATTTAAACATTCAAACATGGGTATAAGACCCTAGGTTTACATTTAATTATGTGTATTTAAATTAAGAACATTAATTCTTGGTTAATGTTAGGGTTAAAGCTAGGTTTCTAAAGGGTTTCCAATGGATTCCGATAAGTTTCACGTAGGTTTTTAAGGGTTGTTAGTGTGTTTTAAGGGTTAAAATAACTGACATTTAATTAAATTAATCTATAAATTGAACATTGATTTAATAAAAATTAAAATATGATTTAATTAGTTGTTTTAGTCATGTGTGTGAATATAAATACTAAGGTATTTAATTCATTAAAATCTTAAAATATGCTTAATTTAAGTAAATTATTTAATTAAGAAATATAGGGTCATTAAAATTAAAATGATAAATTAAATACATAATTAACTAGTGGTGTACGTGAGTATGAATTTAAAGATTGGTTCATAAAAGATGTGGAATTAAAGTGTGTAAAGAGTGGATCATAAAACATATGCACTTAAAGTGAATAAAGTTGGTTAAAAGAAAGGAATGGTGTGAGTTGTTGAAGATGAAAAGAGAGGAGAAAGTGAGTTGTGTGATTAAAGCTAAATGAAAAGTATGGTAAAAATAAATGGGCAAAAGTCTCGATGAGAAATTAATGCAAGTTCAAAAAGAGTGGTAAGAATTTGACTTCTGTGATTATATAAATGTGTGCTATGCTAGAGTCCTTTCTAATGTTTTCTTTGCAGGTATTCGCCTTCTTGCTCCCTTCATCTTAATTTTTTCCTTTCACTATAATTAGTGAGAGTGAATTGGGAGGGGTTGTTTTTCTTCATCTTTCTGTCCTCTCTGTGCGTTCTAACGTTACATATGCAGTTAGGAGATGAGAGAGAGTGGAGGAATTTAGAGAGCTAGAGTCTTTGTAGAGAGAGATGACGTGCGTAGATCTGGCTTATCATATAGAGAGAGAGAAAGAGACCTCCTTTTCCCCCTCCTCCTAGTGGTTTTGATAGTTATCTTCTTCTGAGCAGTGGAAAAGAGAGTGAGAGGGAGTTTTTAGCTCACCTCCCGAGATCCCAACGCTTTCGTGATTTATCAAGATCAAATTTGAGAGAGATAGGTAACTGCGCACACTCACGCAGAGAGAGAACGTCTAGCAGTTATGTATGCTCGTGCAGAAGTAGGAGAAAGAGTGAGATTGTAGTGAGAGAGTTTTTTAAATTAAAATGTTTTTTTTCGTCACCTCCCTCCCAGCGGAGGTCTCGTACTTCTGGCAGCAGATACTGTCGGCCATAGCTAGAAATTTTTTTGTCCTTTCCTCCTAACGTCGCTTTTCTAACGGCTGCAGACACATTCAAAGTTAGAGAGAGAGGTAGTCAGAGTGGGAGCACAGGACAACACTCTGAAAGCTAGACGGGAGTGCCTATCCTCCATCTCACTGAGGAGCCGATTGGAATCAAGGATTTCCTCTTTTTTTTTCCGGTTTTTTTCTTCTGTGTTTCCATCTTGTATCT